>JAUEJJ010017519.1:2835-13604 GCA_032164275.1 Synergus coniferae | reverse complement strand
GATATTGCCAAAAAACCTCAAATTTCAATATTTTCAAAAATGTTAATAACTCCGAAAATATTTATTATTTTAAAAAACCCTTGGTCTCATTTTAAAGATAAATTTTCATAGTTTTTGCGTACGCTGTTCAAATATTTTTAAAATTATTTTCTTAGCTTCTGCCATAGGCTCAAACTTGCATAGAAAAATCGTAAAATTTGAAATATTCATAGTTATTTAGAAGAATTTAAAAAAAAAATCAAAATATACCATATTTTAATCAAATGTAGTAAAATCTATTAAAATATTCATTTTTTATTTTTTTTTATCCATGCATGGAGGACAATCTTCATTTTAAAATTTACGAGATTTTTCGTACAAGTTTGAGCCTATTTTGGAAAATAATTTCAAAAATATCTGAATAGTGTACAAAAAAACTATGAAAATTTATTTTTAAAACGAGAATAAATAAATAATATTGTAAATATTGAAATTTGAGGTTTTTTGGCAATACCTTTCTATAAAATACAGATTTTAACTTTCCCTTTAGCTTACTAGCCGTATAGAATTTTATTAGCTTTCGTACTGTTTTGGCGAAAAATGTTTCAATTAAGTATTATAAAAATTAGAGAACTTTAAGCAACTGCTTAAAAACAGGCGTACTGACAATTTCCGACGGTGGAGTATAGATAAACATCTCTCGTTGTGATACCGTAATAATGAAATTTTTAAGCTTGCACGTTTTTTCTTGTAATTATCTTATATGAGCTTACAATCAATTTCCTTGGCATTATAAATCATTTCAGCATGTCTAGTTTTTGTACAATCATTTTTATATATTCTAATTTAACCAGTGCTGTGCTGGTTTAAAAGTATTATATATAGGCTACACATAAATTCAGCGTAAAGAACTTCATTCATTGTCACCTATCTCAAAATCTTAATTCTCTTGGGTCAGCATATTAAGAACTCTGGAGAATCCGGTATAATATTTCTTTAAGGAGGCAGATGAAATAGTAGTTCACTTCGATGTGGTGTTAGCGATAGTTTTACAATAATTTGAATCTACTTGAAGATATTTCAAGTGTATATTCTAGACAAAAGTTAGTAAAGTTCTACAGAAATTCTCTTCAATCATATATTCTATAACCAGACATTTCCAGGACGTTTAAAAATTCTTTTCCGATACCTATGCTTATACGTCAGGCTCTGAACTAGCTGAAACTTTTTCTAATAGTACGGTCCTGAGTAAGCAGTTTTCTGATCATAAAGCGGTGTTGTCACGTTTCATACAGACATCCAATTGTTCGAAAATTAATATTTGTTCCAATAAATGTTATTTTGTAGACAATAATCTGAGAAAAAAAATTTTCATTTTCAAAAACATTTTCTTTAATATCTGTAGTAATTTTTCTATGATTTATTTTGGAAGATTGGAATTGTAGCGATTAATTCGTTTAAGAGGAAGAAGTTTTGGTAAAAGAGGTCGAAAGGTATATACTAGATCTTCAAATTGATAGCCGTACGTCACCGCTACGTTCATTTATTTGTTAAAGCTAGGTAATTAAATAGAATGAAGTCTTAAGAATGTTAAAACCAATTTTGTATCAAACACCTTTAATGATGAATATTGTCACTGTCCAATCCGTAAATTTTGTCTTTTATGAATGTATTTTCTGTCTCGATCAGATCTTCACACGTACTTGGATCTTTCATGATTTTCATCTCTGACGCATAACAAATGCCAATGATCTGAGACTTTGGTTCATTGACTCTGTGTCGCGTGTAAATTACGCGAAGACACACATTGTTACCGTTAAGGCTTATTTAGAGGTTCCATGAAATGCATATTATCTAATGGCCATATAGATGTTTTAATATTTCTATTTTCGGTCTAATTAAAAATTGTTCAATTGCAAATTGATTCATTTTCAGTTTATATACTTTCATTAAAAACTTTATTTTAAAACTTTAGGTTGAAGATGTAAATAACCAGGGAGCATTTCTTAAAAAATAATAATAACAATATGCAGTGGAAATTAGCATACCATTATTTGCTTCAGAGATACATATGTGTTTAATGTTTACAAACTACTCTGCATTCTCATAATTATTCGAGCTCACCCATTTACTTGCTGTGGTTATATGAATTTAAAACTGGTTCGTCTGCGTCGTATTTTAGACTAGATAGGTGTAGAGAAATAATAGTCTACATTTCCGTAACCACGAAGCGCTGTAATGGCTGACAGTCCATTAAAATTACCGTGAAGTTTGACAATGGTGAACATGCAGTTTATGTAACCATTGTACGATCAGATTAATGCAATTTTAGTCAAAAACTTGCAAATTTAATAATTCGTCTATAATATAATTCGTTAATAATCCAAATATAAATTTGTTCATGTCAATGAAGTTAGGAAAATATCTATTAAACGATCCAAAACAAAAAATTTTAATTTTTCAAAATTTGTTTTGCTAATATTACCTCAGGCACCTCAAAAACGTGTTCTGTGGAAAAAAATCGCCCACTATTTAATTCTAAACATTATACTTTACCCTAAAATTATACCCTAAATTATTTTTTAAGCGAAATAATAAAATTGTCCTAGTCCTTGATGAGGGGTGCTATATCTTTTAAATGGTGAAAAACATTTTTTTTACGACTTTTTACAAAGATATGTTTATTTATTTTGTCACTAATGTTTCGGCCTTCAATTAATACATGTTTCAAAAAGTTACAATAATTTTTTCATGATAAATTAGTAAGAAACTAGCGAGCTGTAGCCAATCTCCGAGAGGTCCAAAAAAAAGACGTTTTGCGATGAACAAGATATCTCTAGAATCTGGTTAAGTTAACCATAATTCTAGTTAACTTGACTAGACGTTTTTTGTGTGTTATTATTAGATTTTAGTGACCACCTTCCCACTCATACATGTATACTTTCGTATTTTCAAAATTGCATTAAAATGAATTGCAGCGTCAATAACCAGTTCTTTGTGAAATTGAAATCATGGATGCAATAAAAATGAAATTCATTCAACCAATTTAATTGGGAATCGTTTCTGTGAATGGAAACAAATTAAAGTGAATTCAAACAAGAGAATCTGAAACAGGAAAATAAAATTTGCAATATTTGTAAACAGGTATTTCAGAATAGGGTAGGAGTTGCTTTTGATAAGCTCTGACATAGATATGGTAATTGAGTATTACATTTGAATCGTGCGCTGGGTTTCATTCAATTTATAATGGTGTGTTGATCTGATTAAGCAATGAGTAAAATGATGTGTGTTGTAGCCGGAAGCGTAGAGAATACGTTCCTGCACCCTATGTCAGTTACAGTGGACACGAACAGGCCACCTAGGAGGTAAAAGCATTACCTGTGTTACCCGTTCAGGATTTTAATAATTAATTTTGAAAATTTATCAAATACTATACTCTCTAAATCTGAATCAGCGGTATACCACTGATTCCAATTAGCGCATATATGCTGATCAATCAGCGGAATTTCGCTGATTGAGGGCATGACATTCACTGGTTCATCAGCGTATATACGCTGATTGGAATCAGTGGTATACTTATCGCTGATTTAGATGAAGAGAGTATGCCTTACTAATATTTATCATGTGAAATCCAGTTCACATGGAACATAATAGACATTCTTAAAAAAATATATTTTGTTTCATTTTATAATTGTCAGCCTTTCATTATCAGACTATATGGACAGAATTTAATTTGCCATTTCTAAAGTTAACAAGAATGTAAACGTTTGCCAAAGCATACTTTGATGTACAAAATGCAACACAGCTTGAGTTATGTAATTAAAGTTGTAAACAATGGCAGACATAGTGAATTCTATTGTTTTGAGGTTGAATATGTTCCTATTGTATTAGCTGTTGTTTTAAATCCTTTTTAGAACCAGAGCACAGCGCTATGTGCATTGTGCATGTTAGTCGCATCACTGCTTGCATAGATAGCAACTAAGGGATGGTACACAGTCAGTGCACTGCAAATGGTTCTATGCTTGAACGAGGTCATTGCGTGGATCGCTTTGACAATGATTTTATAGATAACCTAATTGGCTAATCGAACAGTGCCCCAACAGATTGTAAGTTGTGGATCATCTGACTTGCCCCATGGGTAATGACCGGATAGTGAATCATGCTGAGTGTAGCTTTATACCTACATACCTGTTAATGACCTCATGATGATGTGATTGATATAGTTGACACCCCTGGGCAATAATTTCGCCAATGTCTTAGTGTTTATAATTACAGTATTTGCACCTTTGGGTTAAAGTCAGTTCTGACAAACCGTGTTTGTTAAAACATTAATTTCCCATTATAATAATAGTTCTGTTTGGGGTATGAGTTAATTTTGAGATATTGTTGGTTTTTCTGGGTAAAATATTGCGATGGACTGTCATTTTGTTTGGTATTTGCTGTAATTTTGCCGTCCTTATCTGTTTTTAGTAAAATAACTGTCTCGTCATCAACTTTTAACATATGATTTCAAAAGTACTCTTGATGAAGCTATAGACGTTGTTTAGCAAAAGCTTCAATAAAAGCAATTTTTCAGAATAGTTGAGTAACATTACATCATTTCCAATTCTACTCGTAATTATGAGTAAGAGCTAGTATTAAACAACAATGAAAAATTAATTACGTATATTCAAGGTTACTTTCAAGATTTTGTATATAACTGATCAAGAATCTTAAAGTTTTACTATTTTCAATAAATTCAAATCACAATATTGTGAGGATTATATACCTACTATAGGTACTTTTAATTCCAAATAATTGAGATAAAGTTCAATTGTTTTATAGATAAAAATGATTGATAAAAACTCTGGACCTCAATTGTTGTGTAATACATCTATTACAATTACATTTCCGATTTTTCACGACTTTCAAATCACTTAGAAATAGTAACGCTTGAGGCCAGCGACAAAATATGTATAGACAATTTCTGGTTCTCTCTTGTTTATTGCGTTTACATAATGACACTACGTCGCCATTATATTCTAAAGATTATATATCGTGTCCTTGAGCGAAGAAGATAACATATTGGTTTTTACTTGTTCTAATGAAAAGCCTTTTTATGATTCTTCTCTCACAAGAATAATTATTTCATTTCGTCAGGATTTGAATATCTTTGCATTCAAAATCAAGTGATTTTTAAATGAATTTAAAAATAGTGTAAAAGCAGATTGTAGAAGTTCTATCCTCTCTATTTCCACTCAATTTACTTATCGTTACGCAAGTAATAAAATATAGCTTTGTAACACGGGTATCCCCACAAATGGGCTATGATCAGGATAGGGTTAATTAGGGACAAGGTTTTTGTAAGTTTAGTGACGTGCTGCACTTGAAACGCATAATCTGCAATGAAACCAAACTCAAAGGCTCTTTAATCTCAATTAAATATTAAAAAGAGATTAATTAATAATGCTGCAAATACTACATTAACATGTAATACAATTTTCAAAACGGAAATTTGTTCACTGCTTCAGAATAAAGGGAAATTACCAACACTTGTTGACAACGTCGTCTGTTATGTTATTTTTTAAAGGAAAAACATCGTCTAAATAAAAATACATGCTAAGTAATTTTAACCTTTAAATGACAGCAAATGTCACTGGAACGTGCTGCATCATCGACATTATAGCACTCTACCGCGCATTGAGCCGGTTCCTTGAGCTGTCGTAGTAGAGAGAGTTGGGTCTGAAACATTTAGCTTTTGCAAGGACAGAAGTATTTCTTTAGTTTTAAACGCTCACAAAGGATGATCAGAAAATAACAATAATGCCAACAATCAAAATCAGGAAAATGCTGTAAAATTCTCAAATTATATAAAAATCAGTCAGTAAATTATAATACTCAGACACACATTCGTATTTTAAGCTAATAAGAAAGAGTTTCGTGAGTCGGTTATTATTTCTCTAGTTACTGTCTCTTATAGTTGTCGACAAACTCATGGTGGAGGGCAAGCAAGTGATGGAGTGCTCAATGTTATACCAAGTTTTGATTTTCAGTTCATGATTGCTTTACGATTTTATATTCATTCATACCATAGTATAGTGTTCTTTCTCTTCTCACTTTTTTTCTTTTATGAGTTTATCGTCAAGTACTTTTCCCGGCTTATTTATTTTCTAGTATTTGGGAAGAGACATGTCAGGTGACATATATCTCCAGTTGCGTCGAGATCGATCGTTTCTCATAACGTTCCGGGTCGTATCTTCCGGAGCCTATAGGTACATCTCTGCTCTTTTTACAAAAAAAACCCTAAATATTATTTTATACAGTATTCGCAGCTCTATTCACGAATCGTTTTGGTGTGGGGAAGTCAAGCCTGTTTAATGATCATTCTTTTACATATGGTCAAATTCGTCATAAGTAAGAATCGAAACATTCTTTTGTGTAATTATGTCATTCATAAGGGGGTTAAATATATGTACAATACATACGTATAAGTATCACTGTGTCATTGTCCTCGTAAAGTGCAGTTGAACTATTGTACGATCAATATGCTTATGGACGAATATAGTGGACTTCCGGTATATGCTTAATCATTAATATTTGAGCATCTCTTTAGACAGACGTATAGACTGTCGACTTTAGTTCATACCTTACCTTGCTCCTTATCGATGGCTCTCTGTTTTTAAACCACATTCATAATATGGGTAAGTTTTGTTTATCTTTTATCAATTTGATGATATACTATCTCTGCTTTCTGATATGTATAATAGTCGTCAAGTGTTCACGTTTTTACATTTCGTTCGCATCAGTGTTTCTTTCGTTTCTTCATTCGTTTTTTTTTTTCAAATTTTGTTTAGATTGATTTTTAACGTTTTTTTTTATCACTAAATGAGTACTTTTCATCAGGACAAGTTTCATCTTGCGAGCCAGAGAACCACGACCCATAAGAATTTGGACATCCTCCTTTGTTGATTTTCAAATTGGAATCAAGTACTTTTATATCTTTTTTATGTTTGAATATTGGGGAATATACTCGAGAATATAATAGGCAAAAATATGAAAAAGTTCTTCTTTCTTATTACTACTCTATTTATTAAAGCGCAATAAAAGAGAAATTGGCGATTCATAGTTAACTAGTCCTGACGAGAATAATAATTCTTTGTTTATGTAAAATAAATAATTATAAATTGAAGTAAAGTGAGTCGTTAAAAAGAAAAAAAAAGCAGTGAACTGAACGATCGCCATTGCAATCAAACATACATACATCATTTACGCTATTTGAACTCTTCTTTCTCGATGAGTACCGGTATCAATAGTCACTAGTCACTTAGTCACTAGTCAGTGTATCTGAGTTTTTACCCTCTTTGATATGGATTCGCAATAACGACCCGACAAAGCGACAGGAAGCTTCAGCTTTACAAGATAGGAACATTTGCTCCAGCAGGCTCGTAAATCATTATGTGCGCACGATCAAGCAGACTGTAAAGAGTCTAAAATGCGATATTTTATGATCGGCATCTACTCGCGTGTATAGAATGTCTACACAGTCAGCTGTTTTTTGTGATGGCAAAAAAGTACGATTGACTTTTCAGCCATACTCTGATGGCTACATTGCGGTGGGCGCTGCGCTATTCCGCAGATGTATAGACAGAGAGAAACTGTATAGATATGAACAAACTCTGGCGTCAGATGATATCGTACGATTCTAATATTGGAATGCTAGATGTCCCTAAACTCTGAATTAGAACATCATCCAAAGGAGGGCGGCATATAGGCTAGATCGAGAACACTTAATAAACACTTAATTTCTGTGTGCCACCTTGATTTGAAATTCTAATTCTAATTTCATTGATTCATATTGGATTTGTTGAGGCTACTGGGTATGTGATCCGACGTTGTCAGTCCAAGTTACATCCCTAATGCGGAGTTTCGTTATCCGTGTCGATCGTTCGGCGACATAAATTCTATCACATAAATCACTCTAGGACTTGAATTCATTAATACGATTTAGAGATTATTCTGTAATATGTACAGTTTCTTTTAGAATGATTGGTATATCATTGTTAGAATATTGAAAACATATGGGACTAAAAGATTTAATTCAACCTGCACCCGACATTGCATTAATATGCTATGAACGAGATACTTAAAAGTATATATAGGCAATTCTCGACAGGCTGGGTACTTCTACGTGGAACAGTTAAAGGATTAAATCCATTTTGGATGTGGTATTATAAACCTTGATATAGGTCTTCATTTTAGTGTCTCATAACATATTTCATAAAGGAAATTTTAGATCATATACTTGAATAGTATACTTGAAAAGATTTTCGAAAATTTAAAGAAATTTCTAATAGTTTATCAACCAAATTAATCAAGAAATTGTATTAAAATGTATAGACTTCGAAAAGCAGAGACTATCAAAATAAACTTATTTTTATTGCTTTGCGCATAAATGAAAATCAATAACATGACAGATAAATTTAGTCAAGTAGAAGTCGTGGATTTCAGGTACAATTAAGTGAGTTTGAAATGCAAATTATGCATCAAAATTTTGTCAAATAGAAGTATTGATAGTGACATCGTCGCTTGACAATTTATTCAATTCCGCATTCGGCGCAGTTATAGATAATCCTACACAAAAGTCTGTATTGCATAAAGAGATCTTGAATGCTATCGAGAGTCTGATGTGGAGCCAAATGATGGCTTAGCTAGTGAAAAATTTTTCTGTCCCAAGTTCTGTTTTTTGGAAAATTAACACTTTTCGAGATGTAAAGTGTTTTTGCAATCTGAAATATTGATTCCTTCTTTACACCGGCGTTTTTGTTTGTATAGTAAGAGTAACTATGGGACGGGTTTTCATTTTAAATTTAAGCGTGTAATTCATCATTCCAGTACTCTTGAGTTCCTAGCCAAGTGATTTATTGCAGTAAAAGGCGATGAGAAAAATTGTATACACACATAGCAGAGAAGTGTAGTGATTTTCACCTATAGATATATATGAGTTATTGTTGTTCAGTTGTTGACGGAAATGTACTGAAAAAACTGGTTGTTCTAATTTTTTGAGGCTTAATTAAAAGCTGGGTTCCTTTGGAAATTTAGTTTCTGAAAAAATGGAATATGTATTCTTATAATGTATTCTTCTGTAGGTGTGCGCGTAAAAGGTAACAGCTGCACTACAGCTATAGATTTATCCCCTTCAGGATAAACGACAGTTAACGAACAAGAAGAGCCGAACGATCCTCCTCCTTGTGAGACAAGACTCGATTGGGTGAACTTATATGGAAGATAGGTTGAAATTGCCCCTAAAGTAAGAAGATGGAGGGTTGGAAGGTCGGAACCAAGCTTCTGCTTGAAGATTCTCATCCCCGTGTTTGCACGACCTTCGGTCGATATATGAGGCGGTCGAACCAACGCCTAACATAACCAACCCTCTGCAGTCCACCATCTCCCAAAGAAATTTTTATATTCAAGCAAACTTGGTAAAAAACATTTTAAATTCTCAGAAATTCAGTCGCAGTTGGTCTACATCATCGCAAGTATATATTAAATCTTCCTTCTTGTGAGACAAAGGATTTAATATATGTTTTTTCTTCCCCTTATCAAAAAATATAAAAATATATCTAGCAATTTGTTTTATAGATTTAAATTTCATTCCTCACGAGATTCGAATTCTTCATAAAAAAAAACTTCTTCTGAATTGACAAATTCTATTTTAGGGATGCCGGGGGTGAAAGTATTAGGGAGTAAGGGGAAAGATCGGAATTGAGAGGGGGTAGTACTTGATGTGAGGATAAGGTAAATAATTAATTAATTAATTAATTGGTCTTTTTACCTATGTGACGACTGGATATCAGAGTCTACGTAATTAAACATTTATATGATTAACTTCTCTGTTTGCGACCTACCTTTCCATAATTGTATATTTCTCTGGGTAAACTGAAACCCCTCGAATGTTCATTATAAATTCATAACGTTTCTCTTAATGATTTTCAAATTGGAATTCGAGCATGAATGCGCTGTACAGTTTACTCTCGTTCACAAGTTTACCGTATACTGCTCGCTTACCATTCATTTGAACGTAACTGTGTAATAAAGTAATTAGTAAACAACTTGACACTTTTTCATTAGTGACTTCTTACTAATTAAGAATTGGAAGGAACTGTGGTTTTTTAAACAGAAATCAATTATAACAGTGTTAATCGCTAAATAAATGAAAGAAATATAAAACCTACCGGGGAAGGTATTTTTCTTTAGAAATATATGAGAAATTTATTTGGATATTTCAGATGTTAAATCAAAGTTAAAAATTGTCTGTTTTTTTTTGTTTTTTTTTTTTTTTTGTTTAGATGAAAGGAAAATATTCTGCGCCGCCTCGGGTGTTTATCGAAAATACGCTTTTTGTATAACTGAAACCAACTGATACCTATTCAAATTAAAAGATAGGAAAGTTTTTCCATTTATTTTACCATTCAACTTACTAAAGTTAATTAAAAAACTTCCTCAGGATTGCAGGAAATTTAAAGAATCCCAATGTCAAGTTAACTTCCAGGGCAATTAAGAGGTCTAATTAAGAATATTCATTAATTTTTGAAGAAAATCGTCTGATTCTAGAATCTGTTATTTGCGAAAGGTCTACATACTCATTTCTCTACACTTTTACTCTGGAAAAGTAAAGTTAATTTACAATTTGAAAATGTAGATCTGATAAAATTTCATTATCCTATCATAAAAGAGTGGTTGCGATGTAGATCTGAAATACTTTGCTCAATCATTTTTGATTGATTCGAGAAGAGGAATGGCTGTATAAGTTC
>JAUEJJ010017509.1:0-13607 GCA_032164275.1 Synergus coniferae | reverse complement strand
ATTTTAATTTATTTCTCAAGAAAATCATTTTAGGGGCCGTCAGGTCATTTTAGCCATAAAGCCATAAAACCTTTCCGATTTTATGGCTTCAAGGCTAGCTCAGTCTCAACTACAAGACATGAAAATTTTTTTTGGCTGGGTTCGGTTTGTCTTGAACATGTCTTGACTGAAGACGGTCTGGAGTCGAAAAATTTTTACACGGACTGGTATATCGAACTTGGGTTGTTGTCTACTGACAATCTTTCTCAGCTACTAGAGGGAGAAGATGGCGCTGCAGAAGCGGTCATTTGAAAGGTGGCAGATCATAAGGGGGTAAGGGACACTTTTCCGAAAGCTCTTTTTGCATAGAAAATTCTTATAAAATTCAATACACATATTGTTAAAAGGATTTGTTCGAAATCGCATTTTTTTGTTAGTAATGAAAAATTAGTTGCACAAAAAGAAATAAGGAACATTCGGTACATACTTGACACTCTGCTAGGCAATCTTATGAAAAAATGCTGGAAAACCAGGCATAAATTTGAAAATAAAGAAGAGCATCGTTTTATTTACATACTTTTTGACTTTCCTGATAAAAAGGCTTCAATTTTACACTTCACATTTTTCTACTTTTCTAATAAAAAGACTTCGATTTTTTTATATGGAAAAAATGTACTATTTTATTTTCTCAAACTTTAAGACCGTTTCCTATTCATATTCCTGTTCCCCAGGGCCGGTTCTACCATAGACGAACTAGGCAACGGCCTAGGGCGGCAAAGTTAGAGGTCGGCAAAATCAAAATGGAATTCTATTTTCAGCAGAATATGAAAAAAATGTAGGTATACATATATAGACGTGCATTTTTGTGTATATGATTGACAATTCATAACAAGAATTATCAATCATAAAAACCAATTTTATGGGACATTTAAAGGATTAGTTTTATTTTTTTTGTAATATTTTCTCATGATTCACGTTTTTAAGCGAGGAAATTTAATTTTTATAATTTCTTAACAATATTTTTCACGATATAAACTAAAATTACTTACTTTGTCTGAAAATAATCAAGGGGAATTTGTAGATCTTTATCTGTCTTTATAAAACCAATAATTAGGGCAAGAGTACCATTTTGTTGGCACTTTCATCTATTGTTGGCACCCCCTTTTAATTTGTTTAGAATAATAGAAACATGCGAATATTTAACGTACTCTATTCGAGGTACTATCATGTGAGCAAAATATGATAAAAATTTGCATTTTCCTGTTTTTGAAAGCAAATTAGAAGAGGGTGCCAACAATTGGTGAAGGTGCCAAAAATTGGTACTCTTACTCTGTGTTGATTATCATTTTCTCTGTATTGCGTTATATTTTGATCAAAATTTAAACTTTCGATTTTTCAAAAAAATTCAAAAAGTTGTTATACCAATCATGTAGGGCGTTCAAAAAACGACATTTCTTCCATAGCCAATAGTGATTGGCTGATTTCCGTGGTGTTGCACTGCTTGTTGATTGGTTAAAACCAATCGACCGCTAAAATTGGGATTTTAGAGAGGAAAATTGAAACGCACTAATGAACCAAAGTCAAGTTCACGATAATCATTAGTTTATTCACAATATTATGCACAATCCACATAAATCGTAACGAGACCTCACGTCAATTTAAACTGTTACTCTTCGTTAGCTAGAGGCGGTTGAAAGAAGCGTGTTCTAAAGTCTGATAAATCGAGCGGAACAAGATAATGATTTACAGTAAGATCGGGATCATGAACACTGATCACCAAATAAGTAAGTTCATTGTGAACGTGACCCACTCGAAGAGGTTATATGAAACCACCCTCGCATTCCATTCGGTGTTATCTAATAAAAACATAAGCCTAAGGGTAATAAGATTAGGAGTTACTCATTTCCTGCTACGTGACTTCACCCTGTTTTCGAGACAGAAGGAGTGATAAAGTTTTAAAAACATTTAATTCATAATTCAGAAACTCGCTAAATTCAAAATTTGAATTTAGTGAATTTCAGATGATAAAAATAATTTCTTCCTTATCATTTATAGAAATTTGCTTTTTAGGGAAGTTTTTAGTTCCGGCAATTCGCATGCCGTCACAGGATCCATCGACATGGCGCAGTCGCTGTCGGGCATCGGCTAACGCTAGGGTTATGTGTAACATATTATATTATTACTCGTACTTCATAATTTTCATACAATAAAAATATTATTTATTAAAAACAACTGCCTCTTTACCTTGTCATTATTATTGTACTAATTTTCATCATTTTAAACAGTGACAGAAACAATGTTGTGCATCGTATTTAAATTAAATGATACCTGTTTTTGTTAACAATGTAAAAAATAATTTTTGAATCAGGAACGTCTCTCTAAAAGCGTCATAACACATTGTTTTTGTCACTGATATAAACTCGTAATATTTATTAAAACTTTAATCATTGCGTAACTGCGTGAGAGCAATACACTGGCACACGCGTGACCGTACGCCGTGCGACGCATATGCTACGCAATTGTAGGCACATATCTCTCAAACATCTTACAGTAACTTTACACTAGCCTTCAACATCAACATGAACAATATCAGGAGGAGTGAATCTTGTTACATGAAATTTAGATAGCTCGTTTAACAAACAACCTCCTGTTATGCCATAATGAGTGCTCAGTTGCTCTCTTTCGTTTCCAGCAGCACGCTCTATTTCGGCAACCTGATGTTCATCATGCTCTTGAGGAGTTTGAAGTAGTGTTTCATCTTCAACAGTCATTGTTCTGACGTGTACAAGTAAAGCTTTACAATACCTACCACATGGATGTCGTGCAATAAAAGATTCCTTTAGACCACAGACTTGGTGTTGACCCAGATTATCGCCAATCAACGTCGAAATAGTTCCAAATATTTTATCTCCATTAGAAAGGTCAATTCCTTTTTCGAACTGTTTGAAATCTGCGACAATCACTTTCAGAATCGTTTCCATACCGTGTTTTTTCACAAGTTTGTCTCGTTTGCTGCCAGATTGATATGCTTCATTAAAGATCTACATTTTACATACGTTTCATCAAAATACCAGTTCCACATTCTCAATTTCTGATTCATGTTAGATTTTGATTCATCAATGTCACACATATCTACTTCATTGTAGTACAGTCTAATGAGTTTAGAATTCGGCTTTTTTGTTTTACAGAGATGATTTAGATAAATTGTTCCATCCATAGATGAGGGTAAAATACTATCGTCACATAGATAATTTAACTGGAATGTATTTGAAAAATTATCGATTGTAAACCACTGCTTAATGACATGACAAATTGAAATGTGCATTACTTCGTCTTTCTTTTTTCCTATGCGTCGATGTCCATCATTCCTAGGGTGACCCTGATACGCGAACTCAGCATCAATTTCGTGTCTCAGAGGTTAGACCACACCAAATTTTCTTTCGAAGTACACATTCTTATTGTGAATACTATGTAAACCTTGATTACAGTCGATATCATCAATGACTATATCAACGTATTCGCTCAGAAAAACGACAGTAGCTTCTTGCAGTAAATTTTGGGCTTCATTCTATCTTCTGCTTAACACGATTAAGCTCCTTATTTGGGTAATGGCACAATTTTATGTATGGAAGAAAGGTCAACTTTCAATTTTAAAATGTAGGTTTTATTCTAAATAATCGAACGGATAAAATTTAAGTGAAAAATAAGTAGGTTCGAGTGTGGGTATTATGATGATGGTCCACACCTTCCTGGACAGAGTATGAATACACATAGTTCGTTGTGGGGTCGTGCACAATTTGGTCTCGAGGATCACTGCTCCATATTGGACGCGAGGATGAGAGAGGACGGGTTAGTATCATGGGGTTGGAATTCACTTCACTATTTTCCGTTGGGTCGAAATTTTCCAGGACTTGTTCTCGCACTGTTGAGGGATCACTGGATACTGCTCTAGGATTAATCACTCCCTGAACACTCACTATTAATCCCTTTTTCTTCAATAGTCTCCGTAGTTTAGGCAATTTTTATCCGATCGACTTCAAATTTTAATAACGTCTTTATCGTTGCATTTCGCAGAGAAGTACGTACGGAATTTTCAAGGGATTTAAAATTCCATTTTATGAGCTGTGACGTTGCAGATTGTATCTGAACGTCAAAAGATGTATTTGACAACCAGCACCGGTGGACAGTCTAGATTATCCGCGATCGGTAAAGAAAGTTCAGATAGGGAGCCACTTCACGAACTCTCGGAGCACTCTCGAATTATAAAGATTAAATGTTAATTCTCTTCGAACCAATCTGTTCATGTAAACCTCGAGCCACCACGATCAAGGATCAAGCCAATCTCGAACAACATGGACCTAGAAAGAAGGAAGGATGTCATTTGGGTTATGCAACGTAAGAAGGAAAGAAGGAAGAACGATTACGTATTACGAACGCTGGCAATACTCCCGCCAGTCAGTCTAGAGTCCGACACCTGCTGTGCGACGAATCTCCAGCATCGAGCGTGCCTATGACGTACGGAGCCCCGTGCGTCCATTGAAAGAAATATCGTCTTATTCTGAACTGTACAAAAGTACCGACCGGTGCCGAACACTGTATATGAACTCCAACTATTTATTGTGACACAATGGTCGTTACATGAACATTTCTTAGACTTCATGTCAAGTGTCAAATATCGTAGCACATGGTGCACTCGACGATAGATACGACTTTGTAAGTCACGTAAGTCTCTTTGATGACCACGTGACTCCAAGAAATACCACGATTGGCCGAGCGCCACTGTAATGGACTCCTCCGACTTCCGTCTGCTGCTAACGAATTTCCGCCCGCATGGAGACCGAACACTCTCTATCTGAACACCTTCTGAGGTCGACGCGTATTTTGTTTTTGAGCGTTATCCGCCTGGATTCTCCTTTGTAAGCGACGAACATCGAGTTTCTTTTGATTTACGCCTGCCACATACTTTCCTTCGATTGTAACGTTTAGACCATTTGGATTAACTTCTTTGTAAATCTAAAATCTTTGTAAATGCTAAGTTATTCAAACTTATTATCAAATTTATGACGGCTTTCCGCAGGAGTCAGCTACCATCTCCTTTACTTTTAATCAATTTCAATCCATGTTAATTTAGTTTCTGACAATTAATAAATTTGAATCATTTCTGTTAAAATGTCGTAGTGACATTTTGGTTATTGGATATTAGTATTTCGGAATTCTGTTTGGGCTTTTTGGATTTTTAGAATTTTCGAATGCTGTATTCATATTTGGTAGTTCACTCGGGATACGAATATTAGGAATTTAATTGTATATTGCTCGAGATCGGAACTTCTTAATTCTCTAACAGTTTTGAACAGGATTTCTAGAACTTCGGAATTTTTCCAACATTTTTGAACTTAACAGTTCATTTTGGTAAATAAATAATTATTTACTATTGTTTATTTCTGGACAACCTGGAAATAAAATGAAATAAGTTTGAGGAAATTACGAGCAGATTTATAGGTTCCTCGGAATTTCCTTGTGTTTTTCTACAGGTCTTGAGAAGAATTTTGAACAGATATTTAGGGACTTCAAATTTCTCTCTACCCGTGCTTGAACTCAACATTTCATCTGTATTTATACAAAAATAAATACTTTAAGAATAAAATTTAGATTATTTTATTCACTTTCATTACGAAAATAAAATTTTTAATTCAGGCAATTTTCGAGCAGATTTTCAGGTTCCTCGAAATTATTTTGTGAAATTTTTGCATTTGATTAGGACAACTAAATGTACATCATGGCATTCTTAGGTAAAATTGCAGATTTCAGTACTTCACAGAATTGAAAAAGGCTATCGCAGACTTGGATGACGCTGAAATTATAGAAGCATTGGAATCACTGAACTTGGATATAGATGGCACTAGGAGGGCTAAATGCTCCAGACTACGTAAAAGGATAAAGCTTCGTAAAGGCTGGTCTTCACGAGAGTCGGATGTTACCTCACTCGCTTTGACTACTACCGATTCGGAAAATGAAGTAGATAAAATTCATTCGGAAGTAGAAAAAAAAGAGGTACAAGAATCGAATATTCCCTTGACAGCTGTTAACCCTGTAACTTTAAATATAGAAATCCTAGCCACTACTATCACTATTACGACCATTGCAAACACCGTGGTTGATACCACTAATGGATTAACAACTGATTTCACTGCAACAATCAATGCTATTGGAACTGTGTCAACACCCCGTCCACATCCATCTTTAATTCCGCATAATACGATTAATCCGGAATTCGGTCTGCCAATTAATCTTCCGCATATTTATGCTAGTTTACCAGATCCTTCTGCGCCCAGGAACACCGCAACGTCTCAAAGACAGGTTAAAAGTACTTTCAGCACCGTTTACAGATCTCATGATCCTTTGCGTAATAAACTTCCGTAAAGATTTAAGAGAGTTCAAATGAGTACTGTAGAAGAGTCAGATAGGTCCAGAATCTATAATAGTGACTTCTGACTCAACGTCAATACCAAGACTAGGAATAAGACGTCACTCGGAGCGATATCTAGGACTAAGGAAGAACCTAGGTCAGGACTTAGTCACATAGAAACTTCCGATTCTAACGCTAGACCTCTCGATAGAAATTTGAATCTCTCTCGCGAATCTCTAAGAACAGTTCATACTAGGAGAATGAATAGGAATAGTCCGGTACTGAACCGAACAATACATACCGACCATAGTTCTCAAGAAGAACCTTTTTCCAATTTAAATAGTTCATTTAATAGGAATCGACGTGGCAATAGAGACTTGGGATAAGTAGTACTTAACTGGAAACTAATTTTTAATTGTAAGGGCGAATGTAGTGCAGGCTCATTTCTGAGTAGAGTAGAGGATCGATGTATGTTAACAGAAGTTTCAGACGATGAAATGTTAAGAGTCATGCCAGTTCTTTTGGATGGGATCGCTCTTAGATGGTTTAAAGTTCATGCTCACGAATTTACCAGTTGGCGTAAATTCAAAAAGGAATTTAAATTCCGCTTTGGAGACGACGACGCTACTAGAAGAATTAGAGAACAGATACAGACTAGGACTCAGGTCAAAGCTGAAAGCATAGATGATTACCTTACGTATTTACAAGGTTTAATCGGTCATTTTAATGAAGAAGTAGCGATGGTAGAACAGTTAGATTAGGCTCACAGAGGTCTCAAACCTAAGTACCATCAAGTGATTAGTCGTACCTATTTTAGGTCGTTTAGGGAATTATCGCGCTTAAGCCGGAATTGGGGAAAACAGTGGAATGTCTATCTGAGGGAGTACAAACCACCTCCACCTCCCGAAAATTCCTTCCTAAGGGAATATGCCTACAAGGCTGAACCAGGTCCTAGATAACCTAAGAAAAATAACACTCGGGAACATTTTGCTAAAAATACGAACAGCGTCTCGGCAATCCAAACACTAAAGAAAAGTCCTAAGGCTTCGAATAAAACGAAAGCTAGCTATAGCAACGGTAAAACTGACAAAGGACAACAAACGGAAAAACCGGCACATAAAGAACGCCAGAACAAGAAAAATTCGAACAGTGAACGTACAGATAACAAGGTCTGCTTCAGATGTCAACAGATAGGACAAACTAACGTAGTTAAAGGTAGAGTGCTTATGACAGTTAGCGTCAGCTCTGTCTCCATTGACGCTCCGTTTGATCCCGGATCTACTGGAACTTTTATCAGGAAAGATATTGGTGACAGATTACTCAAATTGTTAGGTATAAAGCTTGTTTGTTCGAAGAAAATA
The DNA here is from genome assembly GCA_032164275.1 of Synergus coniferae. Lineage (NCBI taxonomy): Eukaryota > Metazoa > Arthropoda > Insecta > Hymenoptera > Cynipidae > Synergus > Synergus coniferae. Next base: position 5,861 of record JAUEJJ010017509.1, on the reverse strand, counting down.
ATAATGATCGTAGCTAATGGTGTAAGAGAGGAAATAGAGGGCCAAGTCACGCTTTCAATGATTATAGATGGTATAACAAGAAATATCAAGGTAGGAATCGTAGGCAACCTAAATACCGAAATGATACTTGGACTAGACGTGCAAGAAATGTTCTGGAATAGTTGAATTAGAGAATTGGGAAAAGGTAGAGTTGAAAAGAGTTCTAAAGCAAAAACTCCCGCCTAAAGACCAGAATGTAGGTCCACTCCAAGCAACTCACTTATTTAAGCATAAAATAGACGTACAAGGACATCTGCCGATCAAGGAGCGTTACAGAGTCGTGTCCCCGGTAGTTAAGGAGGCTATGTACGCGGAATTAGATCGCTTGCTTGCGGAAGGTATCGTAAAAGGTTCACACAGCAAATGGTCAGCTCCAATTGTTATGACTAGAAAGCCCGACGGTAAATATAGATTCTGTCTGGATTTCCGAAAGCTAAATGCAGTTTCGAAAAAGGATGCGTATCCTTTACCGAACATGATTGACATACTTAGTCAGCTTCATTCTGCTAAGTATATCCCGAAAATTGATCTAAGCAAGGCGTTTAACCAGATTTCCCTCGACGAGTCTTGCCAAGAGTACCGGGTAGAAGACTATTCCAGTATGTCAGAACGCCTTTCGGGTTGACAGGAGCGCCTGCCACCTTTCAAAGACTCATCGACAGGATAATCACTCCCGAGATACGTCCGAGTGTCTTTTGTTACATAGACAACATTATCGTTGTGACGTCGACTTTCGAGGACCATCTTGAGTGGTTGGCCAAAGTTCTGAAAAAGATGGAAAACGCGGGCTTTACGATCAATCCCGAGAAAAGTGATTTTTCTTGCACTGAGGTTAAATATCTAGGCTTCGTTGTCAATAGGGAAGGGTTGCAACCGGATCCAAAGAAGGTAGAACCTATCTTGTCCTACCCGGTTCCGCGAAACGTCAAGCAACTCAGAAGATTTATAGATTTGGCATCTTGGTACCGTAGATTTATCCCAGAATTTTTACGAATGGCCGAACCTCTTACTAGACTGTTTCGTACAGCATTAGAATAGTACTGGAGTCCTGAACAGAAAAAAGAATTTGATTGGCTCAAAACTTGCGTACCCATCTTCTAAGAATATTGTGGAGAATCCGTTTCATCTCCAAACCGATGCGAGCGCTACAGGCATAGGAGTGGTGTTGACACAGAACCAATCAGATCAAGAAAAGGTAATCGCTTATGCCAGTCGTATTCTCACGTCTACCTAGCGAAATTATACCGTAACAGAAAGGGAATGCCTAGCGGTAGTTTGGGGAATTAAGAAATTCCGCGAATTTCTGGAAAGCTTTCACTTTAAAGTGATTGCCGTCCACAGTAACCTAAAGTGGCTTCATAATTTACGTAAGCCTACAGGAAGGCTAGCAAGATGATCATTGGAGCTTCTCGAGTACGATTTTGAAATTATTCATAGGAAAGGAGTCCTTCACCATGTTCCCGATTCATTATCAAGGATTACAGAGATCAAGAAATCCCAACTTTAGCAATAGACCTGGATGTGGACGTTGAGGATACCGAGATCAAAGACAAATGGTATTTAAAGAGAAAAGAGGCTGTGATTTCAAGGCCTAGAATTTTCGTGGAATGGAAAGTGGAAAACGGTAAGTTATACCGCCACAGACCCAACCCTAACATTGAAGACACTATAATCTAGAAAGATCAAGCCCGTTAGAAAACTCTCACTTTTACGCAATTTCTGAACCTGCGCGTTCAACCTTAGTATTCCTATATTCACATTTCTTGCAACCAAGCTATGTCGCAGTAAGAATATTTCTACATCCTGTACATTTAGAAAACTTATGTTTTATAAATATTAAATACTATACGCTCGTGTCGGACAAATTCATTAACCAAGGTCGCGAGGGAGAAGAACCAAACCTTTGTCGCACGTGCATTTCTAGCACGTTTGCATTCCTATTTTTATAAAATCTACGGAAATATTGCAAAATAATGTCCATCGCTTTTTACTAATGTACATACTATGTATCTCCGCTAAGATATTTTCGGACCAAAGCAATAAATTCAGATTTACGATTTGTGCCCGACGTAATCTCGCACATTCACCCGCACGTGCATCAGCTACTCGATTTCTTGGAAATGCAGTCCATCTCTTTTTACACATATGCTCTCTCTCTCTTTCACTAATAGAGGATTGTTCTAGAAGTTTTCTGGAAATGCAAACTACGTCATCACGCCCTGACTTTTGAGAAGAAGGACGTGTAGAGTACTAGGCCCTTTGGTCTATATAAACCGAGAAAATGCACTCATCGATGAAAGTCTGATTTCTACGCCCACCTGCTCTTCAACTAACTCAAGTGATCATCAATACCTTGCCCAGTCTCTTGTGCTAAGTTCCTAAAATTGTGCTACCAGTTCGGACTTAGACTAAGAACCCACTTGTAGGACTTAGCCTAAAAGTACGGTAGTGGGACTTAGTCTGAAAGTCCGGTAGTTGAACTTATGGTAGTCTGAAAATCCAATGGTGCGACTTAGTCTGTGGAGCTCCAACTACAAACAGAATTCTTCAACAGGTACACTCGTTCTCAGCTAAATCATTTATTCTATTAGATACAAATACTGAAATGAGTAGGGAAATGTATGTACCGAACCCTGAATTTCAGTTTTAAAAAATGAATTCGACACACCTATTAGTTAAAGACCTTGGCGTACGACGATTGACAGATAGCTGTCAAAACAATATTTCTTTGGTAAATTTTTACAAGTTATATATTTTTTGTATCCTTTTACAATATATAAATCTCAAGAAAATTTCCGAAATTTGCATTCTTTCTAAAGTGTTTTATATGTGACGTGTATGTTATATTTCAGAGAAATCCATTTAATTCAACATCTGACAGTTCGAACCCCACGAAGTGAGCATTTCATACTACGTATACTGGGTGTTTTGTACTCTACGTTCGAGGTATATTTTACTCCCTATCAGGGTAAATTAAACTCCTCTCTAACATTACCTGCAACAAAGTTTACTCTTCAGTTTTTACTGTGGTCTCGTCGGCGTCGCCAAGACGCCGACCAGTACGAGGCCATGACGACGCCAAAATTTCCACCAGCAGGTTCCAGGACGTTTCGGACCAGGGATCCTTTTCTTTTTGTCTATTTCGTCAAAGCAAGTCTGACTATCTTTCTGCCTGCCGCCAATTATGATGAGCTTATTAAATCTAAGTTCTTGAATAAATTTTTCTATGGGTTTAGGCTCGACTATAGTTACTTGCCTTTCTCTTTCGGCATTCCAGTCGCCCTTCTCCTTTTCCTTCCCCGGGATAACCTAGTTATAATAATAATTATTAAAAATAATAATTATATGTATAAGATTAAATTATTATGTATGAATAGTGAATTATGTGATCACAATAGGAAATGATCATAACTATTACTTTATGGGGTCATAAGGGCGCATTTTATTTCTCCGTAACTATTCTCGTAACTGTCTTACTACTATTGCTATTGAACTGATTGACACCCTGCTTTCCGGATGAAAAAATTATGTATAAAAAATATTGAACATAATTTATATATAAAATATACATGTCGGAAAGATAGTTTATATATATTTTATGTATAATTCTTTCATTTGGATTCTTCCAGGCTTAAGACTGACAGTTTAAACATTACACTATTAATTAAAAAATCCGTAAAAATAATTGTTGATTATTACATATGTGAGTATTTTTGCACATTGAAAAATTCGATATAAGGTCTCGGATTTTATTTTCTTTAATAATATAGGTTTTATTAATTCAAATATTCAGCATAGCAAACGGTTAATTGAAATGTGTGCAGATCACATAATTCATTCAATTTGAATCGAATCATATTATTATTTAGCAAGTAGAGCGATAGGATATCCCTGTCACAAATGTTAATTTCAAGATCTTACTCTGTTTATAATTCTGTTTTGCAGAATAGAAAATGTTGAAAAAGTTAATGAATAATCTTATATGCGTCTCCTTGTACTAATGTATAATGCCTGCTCAAGGGAGCCTCCGAGCTCGAGCTTCCCCCACTACGTCGCGTCGTATGATCGGTATGCGAGCGGCAGCGGCCGACGCGCGCCTGACGCCTCTCTCTCTCGATCGCCGGACACCGAAGCGCAATCATCGTGCGCTGTGAGCAGCATGCTCACATGTATTCCTTGATTATAACCTTATTAATATATAGAATAAGTCAGTAATCACGACTTCTCTTTTTACCAACATCCATCAACCACCTTATGTCTCAACAGAAAAGATTATTTATAAACAATTATTACTTATATCCTCTTCTCTTCATTACAATGAAATATACACAGAAACACACTGTCTTCTAGTAGACAGTTGATATTTGCACGTGATAAGTGTTTAAAAAAAGAAAAGGGGGGCTGAAAATATCGTTTTCTAAAGAATCTTGTGTTGTACATGAAATTATTAGTCAGCGTGGGCAGATTTTGTTATCAGTAAATGGGTTTAAATTCAGTAAGAGCAAAGATTTGACTAGTGGCGGAAAGAGCTGGAGATGTTCTCATAGAAAATGTTCGGCTTTTCTGTATACTTCCGGTGCATCTCTGCATCAAATCACTTTTAAAAATCTGAATCATAACCACAAAAAAATAAAAGAAAACATTTTACAAAGACAGTAAAGTAATACAATGTCAGCAGTAGCTAAGCGAAAAGCTACTGATGATCTCAATATAAAGCCCTCCAAAATATTACATAAGTGCATCAACAATATACATACATCATTATAAATAAGTGATGTACATACATAACATAAAAAAAACTGTATAAAGACTGAAAAAGACATACATCATATACACCAAACTATCAGCAAGATAAATACAAAAACAAAATTTCATGAAAAATTTGTTCAAATGAACGATTTTGAGTCAAATATTGTTATCTTTGCAACTGACAGAGACTTAAAATTTCTACCAGATTCTGAGCGTATTTATCTTGAAGGTACGTTTAATTATTGCCCAAAGTGTTTCGTTCAAATATTCACAATCCATGGATATTTTAATGGACATTACATTCCACTAGCATTATGTTTATTGAAAAGTAAAAGTCTACCGACTTACACAGAATGCTTTAAAGACCTTGTCAAAATTTGCCCCGATAGACGATTTTCATTTAATTCAAGAAAAATTGAAGTCGATTTTGAAATCGCAATTCATAACGCAATAAAAAAAATTTGGCCTCATGCTGAAGTTATTGAATGTCGTTTCCACTTACAGGGTGGCCACCGACCCGGGAGAACCGGGAGAAAGCCGGGAGAAATTTGCACCGGGAGAAAACCGGGAGATTTCCCGCATTTCATATATCGCGCGTTTCGTAGCGCTGTGTCCGAACAACCAATCACGAAATCGCGTGGTTACTCGGGATTGGTTGACGGCCCACATTTTGTCGCGTGTGCATGCATAGTAGTTCGCATTCTATACTATTCTTAAGGTTCTGTAGTTTCATGTAGTCTGGACTTTATGTGCAATTCGTAAAAGCCGTTACCGAAGTCGTCACAATCCACGTGTGTTTATTTTGCCGGCTACTCAAAGCATATTCAATATTTACTGTGGTAAGTACGAGTGAAATTAAAGCATTTCAATTCTCACTAGCATTAATTTATAATGGCTTCTTTTGCTTAGGCACCCTCCAGTTATGTGTTTTTTAAAAGGTGAAATGCAACACATTTACATACATGATTTCTTGCATGATTATCTTCACAGGTCGACAAATAGCGATGTTTTTAAAATCGGGTACAACATCATATCGCCGAGAATATGAAACCGAATTTGAATGGGTGCGAGAA
>JAUEJJ010017501.1:0-13609 GCA_032164275.1 Synergus coniferae | reverse complement strand
CGGTGTCGATAGATTCCTCCATGGGTGAACTCCTGATTGTTTCAGTCTACAGAGTTCCCTCAGCGGACAATAAAATTCCTAACAGATGCTGGACAGCGTTCTTCGACTCTGTTCTCGTAGTCAACAACACCAATGTGTTCATAGGCGGTGATTTTAATTGTCACCACTCATCCTGGGGTAGCCTTCAAAATTGTTATAACGATTCTGAACTCCGCTCTACTTTAGATAATTCCGATTTTATTTGTTTGAATAATGGCAACCCCACGTTTCGTAATCGTCCAGGTAATTCTCAATCAGTTCTCGACCTTGCAATAATCACTTCTCAGCTTTTCCCCATAGCTGCCTCAGATGTTTGGAGTGACAATCTCGGGAGTGACCACTTTCCGGTGGTCACATGCCTGGGTTTATCCATACCCATTTCGGTCTACACTTCCCATAAATATAATTTAAAAAGAATTGACTGGTTCAAATTTTCTTCCAATTTAATAGAATTCATTAAAGATATCAAATTAAATTTAGAGTCACCCAACCCTTTAAATAGTTACGATTCATTTGTTGAAGGAGTGGACAAGGCAATCTCCGCAGCTTGTCCCCCCTCTAAACCAGCTCTAACTCAGGGCGCTGGCAATCACCTTTCCAAACAAAAAAATAAACATTTTGTCCTAGCACCTTGGTAGGACAAAACTTGCGACCAGGCAGTTTCGGAACGGAAGAAAGCCGGAGAGGCCAGAACGACCTCGCTTCTTCTCGTATTTTGTCCCACCACCCTGGGGTAATAGAAAATAAAAGATGAAAAGGCTCCCGCTGGCCGGGAGCCTTTTCATCTTTGTTCCAGATGGCGCGAAGGAGGAGAGGACTTACGCTAGCTACGTACTTTACGTTAAATTCAAATCCACCTGATCATGGCCGTAGGTGCAAAGCTTTAATAGCAAGCACCAAGCCAATGCAAATACAAAGAAGAAGAAGAAGAAGAAGCAATGAATTTTCAGTACGTGTTTGTATACTTAAGTTATATAATTAATGTGTGTTGAGTACAAAAAGGACGTTCTTTAACCGCTTTAAAGAAATAAACTATTTTCGAAGAATACTCATCATCGGCGAAAATATAAATCAAAACCGATTATTGCGAATCATCGCAGTAGAATGGGGTCGCTTTGTATGCAAGAATATTAAAGAATCGACTGGAATAACGCATGGCCTTATGAACAAGACCATTCGGTTCGCTTCCAATCACGGACTCCGGGTTGTCAAATGTCTTCCTGAACAGAGTCTAACTACCGAATTCTCGTGATATTGTGCCTTGGTCCCCTTTGAGAAAAGAGAAACAGTAAAGGTTTCATTCTCAGGGAAATACTTGTACGCGTTCTTCTTCATTGCAATGATATGTATTATCACCTGCGTTCTGAAATTCGAAGCTGATGTTTGGACTCCGCTGAACATACTGCAAATGATGTTGGGATTCACAGTTTCTCGAGAACCAGAAGATCGAATGAGAGGATTGTTGTTTGCTTCATTCTCTTTGCATTTTTGGTATTCTCTTTCATCATCTACGCGATCTTGACAGATGTCAAGTTGACAATCACTGCATCGGATGGCATCACGACCTTGGAAGCGTTGGGCAATGCCGGTCTTGTAGTGCAAGTGCAAGAAATTATTTGGTCAGTCATTTCAGAACACAGCTCAATCTTTAGAACTTTGTTGAATAAAACTGAATTCATATACCAACGCTTTACTCGTCGATTACAAGAATGTCAGCTGTGTGATGAGAGAATCGTAGGCTTAATTAACAATTTAAGAACACGAAAGCCAGAAAATAAAGATGGTGGGAGAATGTCTGCAAAAAAAGCTGAAAGTGATACGTTTTGAACCAACTTCACCTTACGTTCGAGGTTTTGACAAGTTGTTGATAAATTTTTGGGATTCAGGGTTCATCGAGTACTGGGAAAGCAATTCCCCTTTATCTAAAGAAAATGTATCTTAAGATACTGTGAAGGAATTTACGAATGTATTATAGCAGAAAGGGCAATTGTTTATATCAATATCACTTCCATTAATTTCTGTATCATTTGTGATCTGTTGATGGCTTGAATTTTGTTGCGAAAAATGATTAAAATTACTACATCCTTGATAATAACCAAGATATTACGTGATAAAAATTCTGGAAAATGATTTATATGTTTCTCATAATTTTATCTGATTATATGTGATCCTAGTTATTAATACCTTGTAATAATAAATATTTGATTAAGATTAAAATTGTATTACAAGTATTATCAGTTATACATTGCGAGTTCGTTTTGCCCCTCGTTTTTAAGGACAAAATATAATTTTTATAATAATACAAAGTCAAAACATTGATTCAACAATCGTTAAATCATCAAGGGCGTATTTATAAAATATATTCTTCTTAATTCCTTCTTAACTAATTATAGCAATTAAATTTCAATTGTACTCGCTTCTTTCATTGTCCATTTGCTTTTAATGAAATATTATACAATCCATGTAATAGTTTCGAATTCAAGAATTGGATCTACAAAATTGGATCTACAAACAGCTGGATTTTCTGATCCCCAAAAACGATAATTCTGCTTGTTTTGAAATTCCTTAAAATTTTTTAAAATCATTAAAAAATTTTGTCACATTCTGTAAAATCAATTAAAGTCTCCTGAAGTCCTTTAAAGTTGCTTTGAATCTCTTGAAATTCTTTCAAATATTTTCAAAATCTGCTAAAATTCTTGAAAACCTCTTAAAGTCGCTTGAAATATCTTGCCGTTATTTTATTATTTTTTTAAATCTCTTAAAAACCTTTAAATCCTATGAAAATCATGCAACTATTTTGAATTGAATTAAGAGTCTCTTGAATTCCATAAATGACTTGAAATCTCGTAAAATCTGATGAAATTTCTTGAAATTTTTACCATAAATCCTACTGTTTTTTTAATCCCTTCAACTTTTAAACCTAAAATCACTTAAAATCGCTTAATATACTTTAATGCCCTTTCAAAATTTTTCCAAATTCTAGAAAATCATTAAAATTTGGATGTATCGTTTTAAATCGATGATAGTTTTGGATATATTTCGAATGACCCATATCTGGGGTCGGATTCAATGATTATCGTAATTGAATCGTAATTTCGTTGAACGGCCACTTTAATATTGGAACAGAATGTGCCAGTCGCGTTCTGTTGATGCTTATGAGCTTTCTTTACGGATTTTCAATAACTGAGGTTCATTTTCCCCAGTCACGAAACCGACATATAAGAAAAAAAACGAAAAAACTTAAAGCAAAAAAGAAAACAGAAAAAAAAATCATCTTTAATTAAATTCTAGACTTCGTTCTCATTCAGTGACTTTTCAGAAATAGGAGAGAAGCTTGAGGAATGATTATGAACTGGTTTAATATAATATCGTGCCCTCTCCTTTTTGTCTAGGGATAAATGTGCCTTTCGTTTAGAAAGAACAATTTAGTCGTACCTTTTACAAAAAAGGAGGTAGGTATTGATTATCTGCAGCTGGAAGGTTTCTTTGTCTATGATTGGTGCGCTTGGAGTTGCTGGACGAATGGGTTGGACAGGTTGAGCGATGGGTTGGTTATATTGGGGAAAACGTTCTGAGGTTTGAGAATCGGATGGAGCTGGCTGTCTGCTGGGTTGAGCTGGCTGTTTGATGGGTTGAGCTGGCTGTCTGATGGGTTGAGTTGGTTGAATAGACTGAGATGTTTGAATGGACTGAGCTGGTTGAATTAGTTGAACTGATTGCGGGATCAGTTGTGCTGGTTGCCTGTTTGCTTGGAATGGTCTTGGTTGAGAAGGTTGGTAATCCTGACCAGGTAAAATTGGCTGCGCTGGTTTTGGGAATGATGGATATCCAGTCAAGACTTGATCAACTTTGGATAAGGGTGGTGATTGCATTGTTTCCTGGACCCATTGAGAGTCGATAATTGCGAAGGTAGCCACCTGAGATTAAAAAATTGTTGATTAAAATTGTTTATTAAATGTTAATTAAGCAGATAAATTTAAGCAACCAGGTAAGATCTTACTTGGTTGGTAGGAAGATATTCAGTTTCTTGGCTGTAGACACCAGTGAGTTCATAGAATCCGTCTCCGCGATAACAGGCTAAGGGTCCGCCAACATCTACTTGACACATGTTGTTGCTCTGCTTTTGTGGTTTAACACAAACCAAGGAATCATCAATATTCAATTGAGTTTCAGCATTCTGTAGTCATTGTCTGCATTCATCTTGATTCAGAAGATCGATATTGATGCTGTGCATCAAAGCTCCAGCGACGTTCACTAAAATAAAAAAAGAATTAAAAAAAAAGGCCTTGCAAAGAATAACTAAATAATTGAACTTATAGAGTTAGGTATACTCATTAGAATACTTTTAGTTAAAACATGCTTGGACAAAAATTGAAGATTGAGATCAGATACTTTCGATAATCCAATTGAAAAGCAAAAAATTTCAACGGTTTGATCATTTCAATTCAGATTTGATGCATAAAGTATTCCACGTCCAAAACGAGATTCCAATCTTATTTACTACCTTGAAGAACGGTTCTTCCCCATCCAGTAACGATGCACTTTCTCCCTGGTTTAATTACAGTACTGTCTCCAATAAAGATGGTATCAACGTGTTGATCAAGTGCAACGGGATGTTCCAAGAAGAGAAGAGCAGTGTCGTAGCTTGGGTTTCCTGATGAGTATCCAGGGTGAGGAACAATTGAAGCAACCTTCACAATTTCGAAGGGCAAGGATTCCTTGTGTTTGAGTTCGTATCCCAATTTCCATTATCCGACTTTGACACATCGGAAGGATTAAGTCTGTCAATATACAAAATGTTTATTAGAAACCTAGCATTTTCGACAAGTTGAACTGCATAGACCTCATTAACCAGAAGAGATTCAGAAGTTTGATATTGGGTCGAATTAAAAAAAGAATTATATGTTCAAAGGATTTAAAGCAATCTACAATTCCACCACTGGCGATCAGGCTTGCTATGATGTAAGTCTAATCACAGTTTTTCTAGCGCTTGATTTTTAATTTATTTTTTGTTTTTAATGAGGATTTAGTAATTATAGATTAAATGATAATATATTTACCCACCAACATAAAGGGCGGCAGTTAAGACAACATTGGGTGACACTATTGCCCCCGAGCAGAGTAACTTGCGATCTTGGCCGGAGGGAATCATTGCCTGCCATGGAATATCGCCAGAGGCAACGTCCACATCACTCAGACTGCTCGGACGTTGGACCTTTTAAAATGAAATCAGAGCAATGTGAGACATCAGAGAAAGGAAAACGAAAGCTTATGAAAGCAAATTCGACCAAGATATGTTTTCGGCAAACTAAACATGCATTTATCTACAAATGTTTCGCAGCTTGACGCTCATTGATCTAATTTATATGAATTTCTATAGCGATGACCGTCAAGTGACGAAACGGATACCTTCGACATCTTGATCAAATTGTGTGCCAATTCAGACTTTCGATTCCGTCTGCCTAAAAGCATCCGGTTTAAATTTTTTTTTTCATTTTTCTAGAGTTTAGTTAAATTAGTTTCCTGTGTTATAGATTTTACTATAATAGTAAATACTAAAAGTAGTGTTTGTTTAGTTTAACTGTAATTACGATCCTAAATAATAATTTTAATGAATAAACAATAAATTAATTAAAAATTCTTACTTGATTTTTCAATCCACACTAAACGCGAGGAGTGTGTGGGGAGATGATGACTGGCTTTTTGTTGTTAGATTGAGATTTATAAGAGTTCTTGGGTGGCTGTTTCTGGCCGAAAGGGTTGGTAAATGGGACACTTGGAAGACTTGGGAAATTTTCTAGGGATGGGAAATATCGGTAAAAAAGCGTATCGTTATATATCGATATTTCTGGAAAAAGTATCGATAATATCTATATTTATCAATACTCCCCCCCCCTTCACCAATCTTACCTGACCTCATTTCAAAGTTTCGCAAATTAAAATTAATTCAAAGTTAATGACAGATAAATAATAATAAATAAAATAAGATTATTATAAATTATTATATTGTATGTAAGATTATTTTAAAATATGAATAAATAAATAATTAAAAAACACAAGAAATAAAAGAAATACAAAAAGCACTATATTTTTTACAATACATATGAGATATTTGATATGAGTATATAAAACAATTAAGAGTAATTTAGCAGTCACATCACAGTCACAAGTTCTTACAAACTTTACGCATAGGTTTTAAAATTTAAGAAAGTCATAATTTTTTCTTAAGAAAACCAGCTGTTGTGCTATGTTTGGCGACAAGCGTGACATCCCATGGCAGCGCAATACGCAAAGCATAAAACGAACAGCCGGTCACAGAACATCTTTAAAAAGTCAGAATTCTATAAATGGTCTATTATGATTAGCTGCTCGTTTTCCGCTGCTATTGGACGCCATACTCACGTCATTGTGACCGAATTGAATTTTAAATTAACTGCGCAATAGGAGCGTATTTCGCATGCTCCGCAGCCTTTACCTTTCTCAGTCTGTCTTTATCGCTTGTTTATGTTGCAACTTGCCAGAAAGAGACACAATGGTGTCAATGCGACAAATCGAAGAAAATATCGATATGTATCGTTAAGAGAGAAAAGTATCGATACTTTTCGATACGATAGCATATCGATATGTATCGATATTTATTGATACTTTTCCCATCCCCAAAATTGTCAAAGAAACCCGGGGGCTTTGGGTTTACTGGAGCAGGACTTTCTGCTGGGGTATCAGCTGGAGCATGTGCTGGAGCCTGTTGCCTTGAAAAAATAGGGAAGTTATCTGAGATAGCTTGAGGTATTTGCTCTCTAGTTGGAAAAGATGACAAAGATCGTAGAATATTGGAGAAGTTAATGATCTTGGAAAGTGGCGCTGATTTCGTGGGATGAGATGTTTTTATTGGCTAGTAAGACTTGATTGGTTGTTGGCTCTTAGTTGGGTACTGAGATTTCACAGGCTGTTGAGGAAGAATTGCTTCTTCTTCAGAGGAGGAAGATTAAGAGTGGAAGGGTTGTTGATGTTTGAAGGATTGTTGAGACTCAATTGGTTGTTACTGGTGGGTGGGTTGTTGAGTTTCGAGGGGTTGTTCAGGCTGGATAGGTTGTTGTTGTCCAAAAGGTTGTTGAGGGCGAATGGGTTGGGAGTTGAAGGATTGTTGAGGAACGATGGGCTGTTTAGTACCAAAAGGTATTTCAGATTGGCTAAATTACTGGGAGCCAAAAGGTTTGGCTTGACTTGGTAATTGATTGAATGGTTGCTGCTGACAGATTGGCTGTTGAGGTTGAATGGGTTATTTAGTACCGAAATGTGTTTGGCTAGGTTGTTGGGAGCCGAAAGACTGTTCGAGTTTGTTTGGTTGTTGATTGAATGGCTATTGTGGACGAATTGGTTGAGAGTTGAAAGGTTGTTGAGAGCGGCTGGGCTGTTCAGAGTTGAAAGGTTGTTGAGGGTGGATTGGTTGCTGAGGGTGGATTGATTGTTGAGTCTTCGTAGGCGTTGACCTTTGATTTATCGCTGAGCAGTTTTCGTTCCTTGTTTCTGTAGTCTAGTTTTAACGATGTTCAGAAATGTTGGGAGACCCATCTCGTCAAATCCGCCGATGTATAGTTGGTTCGGAGGTTACCCGCTGACCAGGGGTCAACATAGTTCGGGTCACGACAACACTTTCCAATGATGCCATTGTCAGGGTTCTTGCAGCTCTATAATAAAATATTATTTTTGTAAAAGAGTCCCCGAAAAGGATACATATATAAATTCTCACATATCAAGTATGGAAATGATACAAGAGATTAATTCTTTGTGGGAATATTAATATCCATTGCGATAACGGAACCTTCTAAGTCTACCATATTATGTCATCGATCGTTTGTTGATTATTTAGAATGCATCTTTTATTTTTCGAATACTGAATATTCTCTTTAAGGTCGAATTTGCAGTTTTTACTCTGAGGTGAGACACGAATTTTAGATGGACAGGAGTGATAACCTTCTATCTTTGTATTTTTATATGGAAATACACCAGGATGAAATTATAATTCAGGAAATTTGGATGTATGTGTCACTAGATAAGTTTTTTAAAAATGATTAATTGCTATTCAAAATATTAAATTCATCCAAAGTTGGTATGTTGTGCTTATAATATCTAAAGTATGGTATATATTAAAATAAAATTTGTGCTAAGCTTGAAAAGACTTTGAACATTTCTTCAGTGTAATTTGGTTAATGGAATTCTCTTCGGATAATTTAGATCTTATCATGAATGCTTTTAACTCGTAAAAACATATGGTGTAAATATTATCATATTTAATGTTTGAGTTAAAAAAACAAGAAATTCACGTGTTATATTATGAACTACTTACACTCATTGATGCTCTTCTCGTGAATTGTTGCTCAGTGAAGGTTAAAGGTGATGTGCTAATAACTCCTTGCAAAATTACAGAACTGTTCTTCAACGCAAAGTAAAGCAGCAGCACATCCTACTTGAGGAGGAACTTCCGCTGCTGGTGGAAATACCGATTGAGGTCGTAAACCAGTAGGTAATGCATCATTAGCTTCTCCTAAAATTATACATTTTTTTGATTTTAGCATTTTGTAGTAAATAAAATTAAGGAAAAGAAAGTATCGGATTTCAAGGATGATCCGGCTTTTAAACTCCAAGACTACGTTATTTTTAGACTTACCTTCGAATTCTGGATCCTGGGGTGGGTTATAGAGAATATAGGGACATTGCTGGAAGGTTCACTGCCCAGGGAAGGCAAATATCCACTGAAGTCTTTTCCACTTGTGAGAGATCCTGTGCTCAAATCACCAGTATTTAAATCTTCAGATCCAAATAAACCGCCGTTGGGATAACCCGATGACGGTTGGTTTGATGATCCTTTGATAGCATTCACGCTACTACCTGTTCCAGAATAACAATTGTATCATTATTATTTGAAAAAATGATCAAATACAAGTGACGGTGATGTCATTTGAGTTATATCAATTTCTCGTGTTTTAAAGTACTCCTGTAGTTTTTGGAAGGCAATAAAAACACTTTTATAAAAACCACTCGAAGATAAAATGTCAATGGAAGAAAAGGTCACGCCTTCATTATGCATTATTGATTTTAAAAAATGTACAAAATAGACTGAAGAGATTCATAAAAACGTTTTTATATTGGATGTGGTTAACCTTCCTGAATTCGCGAATAAGGATGTCGTTTTTATTGTTAGACTTTCTTTCCTTAGTAGATTTTCTTGTTAAAATTACGACATAAATTTAAGACCATGAATGACTGTATTTTTGTGAAATATATGATTTAATAAAGAGGACAGTCCATTGCCAAATTTAGTGTGATTTTAAATCAGGTTTGCAGTCCTTATTTATTTTGTCCGATATATTTCGAAGATTGTGAAACGTGTTCCTACGAACTTTCACCGATCCTAAGGAACTATCTTGAGGTAACACAAACAAAGAGATATATGTGTATGATAATCAATCAAACTCTCTGAAAAAACAAATTCTTCATGTTTCACTCGCCAAGTCCTTTTGAATTTATGTACATTTAAAGATGAACTAATCATCTAACAAAAAACAAATTCTTTCTGATGATACTTATATACGAAAACATTATTTTACCTGCGTTGAATGCGAGATTTCGTTGGGAGCATGGTTAGCTAGTTTTCAAAGTACAGCAAACTTTCGGTGTTCAAGTTACATTCTTGACCCTGTAAAAATAAAAGAATAAGTTAGATTATTAATGGATAAACATTAATAGAATAATTTAATAAAGAATATAGCTTAAGGCATGAGAAACATTTGATAATTTTTGCTGCGAAAATAGGATTGCAAAATCTTATTTGCACATTGTAGTTTAATAAGGCAAGGAGTTGAAATTCGTGTGCTATTTGTTTTATTCAACCTTCTCTGTCTTAATTATTCCGTAACCTTTGCGGTCATCCGTGGGTGCTTACAATCATACAGTGTGTTCTCCAGAGGTTAATTTCCTTCGCAAAGAGACCGCTGGCAGTCTTGTGATCCAGAAAATAATCTTAATTTTTTTATATCAAGTTGTAGACAGTATTACCTAAATCCCCGTAAAAAAGAGCCTCATGTAAATGTTACTATTTGGTCAAAACACTTGTTAAAAACTCTTGTGCAATTCGGCAATTAATTACTCTAGCTAATTAAACTTAATTTACATAGCTTTTTATTGCTGACTCGACATCTCGTCTTCTTTGATAAAATTACAGAAAAAAGAGATGAGTTTTTTTCCGAAAAAAGAGAAGCTTACTATGAGAATAAATCGTGAAATTAATGAACCTCGAGAAATTAATGTGCTTTGAGGTATTTGATGTTTCAATTAAATAGAGTTTTTTGTGAAGGTTGGTGTAAATTAAAATCGATTTAAATGCCGTAAGTAGCGTGATTTATTGTTTAATAAAAGGTCTTTAATAGAAACTGGGGTATATAAAAAAAAACATTTTTTCTTTTCTTTCGCGATTGTTAAGTTTTTAATAAACTTATATTACTCTGAGAATATCAAGTGATGGCAGATGATTCACAGTATAATTCGGTAGCAAGAAGATAAATAGCGTGGAGTAATCGCGTGCTGATTTCATAATATATAGCAATTTGTTGGACGCCATGTAATAAATAAATTACTGAAGGTTATTGGACGACCTTAAGTCCGTTGAACCTACACAAGGTAAAACGGTAATGTACTGGAAGAAAATAGAATATTCCAGGCAGATGTCCTTAGGGCCTCATCACATGGATCGTGTTCTAGACAGTAATTTCGACACCTCAAGGATAATTTTTATTGCAATAAGGAAAAATAAATAGTATTTAGTTTAGTCTGCTTATAAAGATCATTCTCTCCATTTTCGATCTAGATGAATTAAAGGTAATAAGATTCTCGTAATTACGGAAATTACTGCTCACGAAACCGTTTCGAGATAATCATCTTCAAGACAACAGGAAGTTTCAGCATCATTTTGACATTTAGTCATGGACAAATTTAAGCAATGACCAACGATTGAATATTAATTATAGAGTCTTAAGGATTGAATAGTAGGCAAATTATGATAATCTAAACATTTCTCATAAGATCAAAATGCGAGTCTATCTATATCTGACATTCTATTATATGATGTCACTGATATTACTTGCTTGTCTATATATCAAAAAGAACATAAAGTAATTAAAAAATATGTTTCTGAATTTGATAATTCCTTAATTAAGAGATTACAGCATGAATTTGTAGGATAGGCTCATACTCGGGCTCATAATGAAGTTTTAAGAACTTTGCTGAGCTACGAAATAAATTCATGGTGGATAAAGGAAGTGAAAAATGTTGTGTTTTAGGCGACGAGATCAGTTTTGAAACTTGTCTAATCGATTTTTAAAACACTTTTATTTATTTATTTTATTTAACCTTTCTAATTAATCTAGTATTATTTGCCGATGTAAGAAATGAAATTTACATATTTGGTAACAAGATATTTAAAAAAAGATACAGATAGGAGAAATTCAATAGAAATAGAAGGGGATATAAAGTGAGGATCCAGACCGTCTTGGGTCAAGACGGCCCCTAAAATGATTTTCTTGAAAAATAAATTAAAATTTTCAGCGCTTTTTAATCAGTAGATAAAGACCTTATCAAGATATTGGAAATGATAGATGCGTATCTAGCGTATGCGTACAAGGTCAACATGTAAAAGCGGGAGTAACGCATCAAAACAAAACTTAAATTTTCTTTTCTTGGAGCAGGTTTATGACCTGGGATTAAGGGTATCGTCTTGGCCATATGAGACTGAGCTAGTCATCAACGTCTTAAGTCGAAATCTAGACAAATCCTAGACCGAATCAAGTCGAAGCATTTTTACTCGTTGCTTCCACATTATGATGAGGTTGCAAATTCATTTCCTTCCTCATAAAGGAAGCATAAAGCATTGTTTTCTCGATGCAAAACATCTTGCATCAACTTTAAATTATACTAGTATTTAGGGCTACCATATGTCCAGAGCAGGTTGGAAGGACAAAACATTTCGGACGTGAAGATCTTTTTTTTTAGCTTCCAAATTCGCATCAGGTTCGAAGGACAAAACACCTCTATATGTGTGTGTGTGTGTGTGTGTCTGTGTAATCAATTTTACGCGTGCATATTAAGAGCTCTGTTTTCCGACAGGGGGGGGGGGTTCAAGCAGCTTTCCTACAGAAAGTTCATAAGAGTGAAAGAGACAGACTATTCTGATCTTTCTCCATTTCTTTCACTCTTGTCGATTTTCTGAAGGCAAGTGCAGCAGACGAAAAAAATGGATTGATACGCACAAAAACGCCGAAAATAAATAAAATTAAATAAAAATTCCCATTATCCTCAAAAAGAAGGACATTTCGATTGTGCGAAGGACTTCGAAGGACACGACTAAAAAGAAGGACAAATCCTTCTAACGAAGGACGGTTGGTAGCCCTAGTATTACCTTAGTTGACAAATGTCTAATACCAAAATCCTAATCAATTAATATAACTTCCTTGATATTCAATTAAATGAATTAATTTTACGGGTCAATCGATTCGTGTCGACAAAAGAAATCTTTCTTCTGGTTACATAAGCTTTGAATTTTTATTATTTGAAAAATTATTGTCGAAAAATTAATTTTTGAAAATTACAATTATACGTAACTTTCTTATTACATTCTCAGCATCAGAGAGAATGTAGTAGATTTGTGTAAAATTTGACCCACCCGTTTTGCTGGACTCATATAATGCGTCCAACTGTAATGGCTTCAGGTCTGATCACCGAAGTTAAGCAGCGTTGCCTCCTACCAAAAAAGAATCTTGATACTGCAATATCTGCGAAGACGATTTGATGAAGGACATGCGTTTGTGCATTGTTTGTACGACCTACTCGTACGTCCATGAAGAATGCTTTAGGTTATCGCAGGACGACAAAAACACTTTTTTGTGTTCAAAGTGCAATTTGCTTTCAGTTTAAACCTTTAAAATGAAACAGAATTTTTTTGTTCTTCAAATACTTAATAGGCCATATTGCGTACATGTATAACTCTATATATGGTCTAAATACACTTTTTTGTTTTTGTCCACTTTTGAGTTCGTCAATAAGAATTTGGTTAAATTGTTATGTTTTTATTTACTCAAAATTGACTTTTCACAAAAATTAATCAAAAGTAAATTTTTTTAACGTTAACTTTACTTAAAACAGCCATAAACTTTAGGTAGGCCACATAAATTCAAAATGTTTTTATACCATTCCTGTATGCGGAAAAAAAGGTATGGTTGGCACAACGCAACCTACGGTTGGGGCAGCCATATTATATTATATTGAAATATTTGGCACATCCATATCTATGGTTGCTGCATCCATAGGCATTGGTTGGCTTGGAAATCACTGTAGCAAAAGAAGGACTATGGTTGCATGACCCATAGTTTTGGTGTGGGAACAAAAGTACATATGGATGGGTGAACAATTTCAATGGTAGGTACATCAAAGTTTACTCGTAAATGTACCATACCCATTTTAATTTTGATGCATCACTGTAAAACAATTTTCTGTAAGTTTCCACTGCGTTTTTGTAATT
>JAUEJJ010017427.1:0-13647 GCA_032164275.1 Synergus coniferae | reverse complement strand
TTGGGCTGCGTTTCGAAGGCCGAAAGACATGAACGGGCATTCAAATAACCCGAACGGTGTCGTTATGGCGGTCTTCGGGATATCTTCCGGAGCAACTGGAATTTGGTTGAAAGCACAGACCAAATCAATGGTGGTAAAAATTTTCTTACCATGTAGGGAGTGAGCGAAGTCCTGGAGATGAGGTACAGGATACTTATCAGGAATCGTCCTGGAATTGAGTTTCCTATAGTCGCCACAGGCTCTCCATTTTCCTCCTTTCTTCGGCGCCAGATGAAGTGGTGATGCCCAGCTACTTTTTGAAGGTCTCACCAAGTTCATATCAAGCATGTCCTGGAACTCCTTTTCTGCTTCCCTGAGACGATCTGGAGCAAGACGTCGTGGCTTTTCAGTGACAGGTGGTCCGAGTGTAGTGTGTATTTCGTGCCTTGTCGAATGTTTAATTTCGGCAAAGGCACCTGCTGGACGAGTTATTTCTGGGTACTGCAACAGGAGTTCGTGCCAAGATGATGATCTTCGTAAGGTACGTATCCCTAACCAGTCATCTTTACAGGAGGAAACCTTCCCTGTCACTGAGAGCGTGGTGATGTTGTCAATGAGGCGTTTGTTCTTCACGTCCACCAGGAGTCCGTAGTGGTACAGGAAGTCTACTCCGATGATGGGTTTGCCGACGTCGGCAACGACAAATCGCCAGTTGAAAGCTCGCCTGAGCCCGAAATCCAGGGAGAAGTTCTCAAATCCGTACGTCGCGATCTCAGAATCGTTGGCCGCAAAAAGTGTATAATTGGACTTTTGTCTTCGTCCTTGTAACAATTTATGCGGGAAAACACAGAGATCGGCTCCTGTGTCGATCAGAAACTGTGTTTTTGTTTCCCTGTCTGTGACGAAGAGGCGGCGAGAACTAGGGCTAAGGTCACTGGCCTCCATCAGTACCGGCCCGGCTCGTTTCCCGTCGATTTAGAGCACGGTGGTGTACACTTCCTCGCGTTTTGTCCGAAGTTCGTATGGTACCAGCACATACCATCCTTGGCTTCGCTACGAGGTCGTTTTTGTTGCCGATTACGCGACTGTAAGCGGTTATGGGAACGGCTCCGCTTATAGTTATTCGCGGATCCACTCTGGAATGATGATGTCGATTCCGCAATCTTTGCTGTCAACAATGTCAGTTGCTGGAACATCGCTGACATAGGTTCTGACATCGAAGCTTCTGATACATGCTTGCGAGAATTTGTGTCGTGTATCGCATCAGCAAGCTCCCCGAGTTTCTCCAGGGTTGATTCTCTCTGAGTCGCGAGAATTGCCTGCATTGATCCTGGTAAACGCGAAGACCACAGTGTACGTAGCGCATCGTCCGAGAATACATAACCCGCTAGTCCCCGGAGATGACGTAGGAATTGCGACGGAGTTCGATCTCCGATTTCCTCGACCTCGAGAAGTCGTCTCGTTTTCTGGTCTTGAGAGGCACTTAGGCGTCGTATCAACTCAGTTTTGAGTTTTGAATATTTCTCCTTTTCCGGTGGATTAGTTATGATATCGCGCACCTCGATCGCGTATTTTTGGTCGATGTGACCGACGATGTAATTAAATTTGGTTTCCTCGGTTCTAATGTCTGCAAGTGCGAATTGAGTTTCTGCCTGTGCGAACCATAAGTCTGGTTCCGAGGGCCAGAAGGGCGGTAAGCGTACGGCAACGCGATTTATCGAAGCACTGCTCTCGGGTATGGGGTTAAGATCGACCGGATTCATTGTTATTATTTTAGGCACAGAACTTCACAAGAAAAATCACTGATGGTGTCGAGTCACTGCACTTGCATGCACAGAGTGTTGAGTCACTACACTTGCACGAACAGAAATGAACGTCACTAAGTTTTTCCACTAACACTGAATGTCCACAAAAATATTGGGTATGTCTAAAAAAAATGTCACGGAAACGCGTAATTCTGGATCACGTCGGGGTCACCAGTTTGTGGGTGTTGGTGGAAAAATGAATGATACTCCGTTTATTTAACAAAAATAACAATTTATTCGTAACAACGTTAGAACGAGGTAAATGGTTTGAAGACCAAGTGCAGACTGACTATCTGATCTGCGGGTGAAACCCTCAGAGGGTGTTTTGAAATCGGAATGTCCGAGTACCGATACAATGCGTCATTGCAACAATCGCGATGACGCATCTGCAAATGCTTTTCCGAATTTTAGACGTATGTTTGGCAGGAGAGGTTCGATGAGCTAAGTGTAGAGAATTTGTATAAAAACTTCAGGTTATAGTAAAAACTCTAACTGTTGGAAAACCTTAAATTTCTAGCGTGAGAACGAAGATCACCACAGTCCGATTTGGCAAACCTCTGCACTCGTCACAGTTTTTTTCCTCACTCTTAACCACCTGCCTATTTTCCGCAGACGAAACCACGGACCACAAGGCGCACTCCCTAGTCGCCCGTGCGCGCTCGCAGCACCACTCCGTCGTTGAGGTCATTCGACAAAGCCAATTCTATTACAATTACTGTATAAGTTTGAGTCAAATCGAAGTATATTTAGTGCTCCGTCAAGGATTTTAAAGCTTTAATAAAGCTCATTTTGGAAATTATTAGAGATAAATGAGTTTAAATACAGGGAGCGCCATATTTTATGTCGGTATGTAAACATTGAATTCTCAATGTACAGCGTCACTATTTCGGCGCGTTGTTTCGGTGTAAAGCAATTCATTGTTAAAATTGTACTGAATTGACGTTTCAAACAAATGCCTAATCAAGTCAATCTGTTGACAAATGTCAAAGTTATTCAATGTTTCCATACCAATATAAAAGATGGCGCACCCTGTATACAATAAGTCTCTCAATTCGTCTTAATTTCCTCTATATTATAATAAAATTTATAAAACATAATAATCCTAAACTACGAACTAAAGTATGGAAAATACATGACATACAATCTGTTCCACAAGAAAAGGTACCCATTTACTGGGAAAGTTTTTAAGAAAACC
This sequence comes from Synergus coniferae, assembly GCA_032164275.1. NCBI lineage: Eukaryota > Metazoa > Arthropoda > Insecta > Hymenoptera > Cynipidae > Synergus > Synergus coniferae. Next base: position 10,668 of record JAUEJJ010017427.1, on the reverse strand, counting down.
TCATTTTTCTTTTTTGGCACAACAGTGCGCATAAAGCACTAGGGCATACTCCCATAATAAACCGTCCAATCACCGTTATTCTGGATAATGGCCTCACCTTCTGGGCATGCTCTCGACTAGTAGTTTTTCGGCATATTCCGTAGATAGAGAGCACCATACCTCCTTAATTCGTCGAGAGAGATGCTTCAGCCTTCCTGCAAGTTTCCTTTCCACGACACTCCACACATTTTCTATTGGATTCGCATCAGGAGATTGTGAAGGCCAGTCCAAAGTCGTAATGCCATTTTCCGCTTTCCAGGACGTGCAGAGACGACTGCAATATTTGGGGTCATTGTCCTCTTGAAGGAACCAATCGCCAGTATCGGTTCCGAACATCTTTTTAGCATCCCCAAACATTGATCTTTATGGGGTCTTTAACAGTTCGCTGGAGGATGCGCTCACCAGTGGCTGACCAGGCGCGTTTTATGGGAACCCATGCCCAAAAGGACGCTTCGTCCGAAAAAATCACATTGGACCAATCGCGATCAAGATTTTCCGTAGCCTGTGCCACGCGTTTTTCCATGTGAACCTCTGAAAGCAGGGGTTTCGGCCTCGTGGGGCGGTACGCACTTTCGCCTCAGCTAATCTGTGTTATATAGTGTTTATACTAACGTCTAATCTCTTTTCCGCTAGCTTAGCTTTGGCTTCACGCTGCCGGAGAGTTGGGTTATGCTTGAACAATGCAACGATCATCTAATCCTCCTTACTGGACGTTGCTCACGTTTCTCCTTTCCCTGGCAGGTCATCGACGGTTTTTGTGTCCTTATATCGCTGTACCCACATTTGGACGAAGTGCTTAGACTTTTTAAGCAATTTGGCAGCAGCTGAGTATGAAAGATATGGTACATGTGCATGGGTGCACAAAAAAACCGCCTCCAAACGTTTAGCGTAGCTAGCACTTAAAGCTTAATGTTGTGTAATATCCGACACTTCGAACAAGACAGAAACAAATCGGTTGTTGCGCCGTAGCCTTTCGAACGTATAGTCAAAACATAAAAGGTAGGAATAAAAATTTTTGAAACTTTCCGAGAAAACGCGTACCTTTTCTTGTGGAACAGACTGTATCATAGAAGCAAATTTATTTTCCCAACTTTTCGCTCGTAATCTCGGATCTTAGCACAACCAAAGTACTAGGTACTTATACATTAGGTTACACACAGTGTACTTAGATTAATAAATATAGTATTATTCCATAACGTCTCATATATTATATAATTTCAAGACCTAGACCATAACCTTCTGAAAATTTACAATATTATCTGTTTAAGTTATATTCACTAATAAAAAAATGTGAAAAACTATATGTTTTGGATTTTTGAATGTTATATTTTCAATTATAGTTGAATGACTATGAACTCTCATAAGTGAGTGACGTTTCTCTGTAATTTTTGGTCGATTGAGTGAACAATTTATATTTTACATCATAAATACCTGATATGGCCAATTGTTTATCAAATTTGTTTTCATTCGACCCTGTATTTTATTAAAAATTAATTCATCCATTTTCGTGTTTATAGTTTTTTTATTAAAAATGTCAAGATTTCTTTTGCAACCAATAGAACAAAAATCGGAGAACCCTAAATTGAGAAAAAATTGAAATAAACAATTAATTTGTTTAAAAAATTAATAAACAATTTTTTTAACATCTTCCACGAGGATTCAGTGAGATCCACCCGCATGGCCGCCGGAAGGGGTGGGTATGGTGGGTAGTTTTACCTACGTCGAAAACCTGTGGGTGAGTTATTACCCACCCAAAATTTTTGGAAAAAATCCGAAAAATTGACTGACGTTTTAATGTTTGTATTCGATTTTCATAATTCGCGCTCACGTGTAATTATAAGAATAAATGCTTAGACTTGCATGTTTAAAATAATTAATGTACAGAATTAAGTTTGGGATTCACCAAGGAATATAAACTGGAAGTTTTAGTATTGGGATTTCCCAAGGATTATCCTGGTGAAATTTACATTTTTAGACTAAGTTTTCGCATGTAATAAATTACAATATTTTTGTAATAAAGCTTTAACACAGGTAGAATTTTTGGCTATAATCCAAATTCAATAAACTGCAAGGATCTTAATCCCCGAAACTGGGTGAATCGAACGCACACCACCATTGCTAAAGGTCCTAGCTTAGGACAGTAACACCATAAATTGTAAAATTAGGACAAAGCTAACCATCGTAAATGTTTTACGATGTAATGATTTTAAATAAGTAAGGTCATGAGTTTTCCCTCAAAATCTATAAGGAAATTTTTGGAAGTTAAAAAATTGCATAGTACTTCGAAACCCTTCCCACCCTTTTCTAAGCCTGAGAATAGTAGAGCACCTAACATCTGAAAGTTGTAGACGGATTTGACTTGGCTCTTTACTTGGGAAATTCGCTCCATCCAAGCTCGTCTCTAGCTCAAGTCTTTTGATCCTTTACTTGCCGTCAAGGTAATAAATATTTTTTCTGAAATCAATTTGTTTGTTATTTTAGCTTATCCATAAGCCGACCAATATGGGAATTCATTATATTCAAATAATTTAAATTATTGTTCGCGCTTTTTTAAAATGATTTCCATATCATATGTCCCAAACTTTTTTAAGACCTACTTGGTTTATTAATATAAATATTATTATACTTCATTAATTTATTTACCTATTTATACTCTGACATACTTGATTTATTTATATAGTGAAATACCCCTCTCCCAACCTCGGTCGACTACTACTCACGCCGAAAAAAGACGTTCTGTCGACTCTGCAACTACGGAGGGTTAAAATCCGAGTTATTATTTAATTATTCCTGAATCTCGACCCTGACTTTGACGGAAGCATCCGCAGGGATAATTAAATGAGAGGAGATAAAAGACCACTTCCTTACAAAATAATTAGAAATCTTTTTCATATTTTAAGATTAAGACTAAAACTGAGAACCTCAACAAAATAACAACAATAAAAGATTCAACATAATTTTTCAAAAAAGCATGTGAACAAAACTTGCAGTAAAAATTATATTCTTGTTAATGATTTCGGGACAAATTCTTCAAAAAAATTATTATATTTTCTATTTAAATTGAAGTCTCTTTTAATTATATATGATATTGTGTGAATAAATACGATTTTATTAGAGAACAGTAGTAAATTTAATGACATTATTACACTGAAAACTTAGAATCGAAAACAATTAATGATATGTATCAGACGTAACACTGGGAAGTCGAAGTTCAACAACATACAGTCTTGAATTTATGAAAGCTTTAAAAGCTAGTAAATAATTACATGCAAATTTAGTGCGACCCTGATATCTGGTATCATCAGTGGCACACTGACCAATCGACAATGAAATCTTCTAACACAGGTTTTCGACACCGCACTCACAGTTCCGAGAATTAATGCAGATATCAAATTCACTTACTGGCGCGCGTTATAAATATTGCCTTTGTCCTAATAATTGTAAGTATTCCTCGCTCTACTGGTAATTCGTATAATGTTCCATTCACTTCTCTATGTAATTTTACCGTCGTTATTTAGAATTTAAGTAATTTCAAGAAATATTTTTTCGCAAATAAAAGAAAATCATATAATTATATTCACACACAGATATAATAATATACATAACATCCTGAAAGTTGAAAGATCCCAACACTAAAAAAAATGTCCGGTTAAGTTTAGCAAGGGCTCGACTATGAATCTTCACCACTTCAAAATCACTTGATAGTCATTTTGTCTTCATTTCACCATACATTCTTTCTTCAAGTCACGGTGAATATAAATTTTGGTATTTTTAATTTCTACGTTAATGCCGTGTGATTACACTATACTTTTATTTCCTCCAATTCTTAATACACGTGGTAAACGTAGCTTAATTTATTAATAATAAAAAACATATTTATTCTTTTTCCTTTAGCCTCCTGAATATCCCGCACAAAACAAAAATAAAATTTATTCTTCGCACAGCACTGCAATCGTATTTTCTAAAGATAACTACTCTTAAGTATAGACTCTTCAATCGAAATTATGTAAAAAAATTGTTTCCGTATTGCATTGATTTTTTAAGTTGTTACTAAAAAATATAAATAAAATTTCAGGATCTGGAACAAATGGCTTACCTACTCTTTTCAGAAGCAGTCATAATTAAAGGAAAAATTTGGATAATTTGTAATGCTCAGGATTTATAATCATTTGCATTTCTAATCTCAGAAGTTCCATATAAAAGTAGATGAAGCCAAAAATGAATGCCACCATTATCAAATTGTAGAAGAAGCAAATATGTGTGACACTGATAATGGAATCACAATCATGCTTCAGAGTTTTAAAAAAATCTATTGAATAATACTAATAATGATACTACACAGTACGGGGTCTCAATCAAGACTGAAATGTCTGATTTCTAAAGTAATGAATATGATGAACGAATATTACATATTTGAAGTGTGTCTGATTAACGTATGTGTCATCGAGTAGGTGCCAGATAATTTATACGCCACATTTTCTTAAGGGGGTCACCCCGTGTGTGTGAAAATATTTTGTATAATATAATTTTGAAGTTGATTCGAACAAAATTGACTGAGTTATCCTTCCTCTCGATTCACGCTCCGCCTAGTTTCCTACGACGCGCATTGAAAATTTAAGTGCATTTTTCTCGAAACCATGTTTTTTAAAACGGTGATATGGATTACTCGAAAACGATTTACTTTAAACTTGGCAGGCTTCTTTAATGTATGAAAATGCGGTGTTTTATAGTAGATTTATTTTTAATTAAACACTTTTTTTTTTATTGACAAAAAACGGCTGATATTTTTGACGAAAGTCAGATGTTTAGGTATGAATGGTCACTATTATGTTAAAAAATTTGTTTTCAAAACGCTACCACAAAGCACCGTATAAACAAATAATCTAATGAAATTACCAAGGATTTTTAACTTAGATAACCTGTTTAGGCACAGGATTGATCACCGCAGAAAATGCCTTCCGAAAAACATCCTTCGGCAAACTATGTGTACTGTATATCTCCTACATTTATTAATATTTTTTTATGAAACTGGGACAAAATATCAATAAATATATATATATACTATGTAACGTTAAATTATTTAAAAAGATATATGCATATAGTGAATTGAAAATAATTCCCGACAAATACGCTTTCTCTCCTCCACTGACTGCGAAACTTTATTTTCCTTCTTTGATGGAACGAATTCATACTTCTACCTATAATTTGGAATAATTATACAGATATAAAGGCAGCTTTTGGAATGTTATATTAGGAATAAAATGAAACTAGGTGTGAAATTGTATCAACTTGTGTACTCAGTTGAAGAGCACTTTACTTCTTGGAAGCATATGTGACTTTGCACCATGAGTCGTAGGTCGAAGGCTCTCAAGGCACCCCGAGACAGAAGACGTGTCCTGGAAACGTCGTACGAGACAAAAATGCCTCCCTCCTAAAGAAGGATTTGTAGATCTTTTAAAGGCCATTAATTATGCTCCTTATCATTTTTTCTGCATCTCGCGTCATTTGACTCAAAATTTGAATTTTCGTTTTTTCAAAAAAATTCAATTTGTTATACCATTCATGTACTTATAATTAGAGCGTTCAAAAAGAAACATTTTTCATTTCTTGAATTTTTTCGTGTCGTGCATTGTTTGGCTTCAACTTGTATTTTTTTTTCGTTCTTTTAAATTTTCGAAATGTCATAAGTCTGACAATTATTTTTTATCGAAAAAAGTCATAAGGATAAATTGTTCTCCTTTTTTAGTACTACAAGAATCCATACATAGAATTTGTAAATTAAAAAAAAAGTTGTTTGAAAAATTTCCAAAATGCTCCAACTTTCTGAATTTTTATCCAAAATGGCTGTCTGAGAACCTGACCTTCATTTTAGGACTCTAAAAGATAATACCAAAGGCCAATTCAATCGGTCAATTCTTTCGAAAGTTATCGTGCTCACAAACTAAAAATCTACAGACAGGCACACAGACACAAAACAGACAGACACATCGTAAAAACATGTTTTTTGATTTCAGGGCTCTCAAAACGTGGACATTTGACAAAAACGGAGGGGGTTAAATTTCACGCAAATCTAATACATTCTCTCTGATGAGAATGTAAAAAATCTGCATGACACGTCGCGCTTCGCGGCGCTTAAAGAACACATTCTCATCAGAACACTCGCGTTTCGCGCTCGATATTAAACGTAAACCGCGCGCTTCGCACTCGGCTCTGTCCCCCGTACAACAGGTACAAATAAATAGTTAACAAGTTTGAGCGCGCCTACGACGCGCGATTTGTTCGTAGCGCTTCGTGCTCTGGAATGATTGATAGTCAAGTTTCGATTCTTTATAATTTTTACATTCTCATCAGAGAGAATGTATTATATTTGTGTAAAATTTGACCTCTCCCCGTTTTTGTCAAATGTCCACGTTTTGAGACCCCCTGAACTCAAAAAACATGTTTTTTTAAGAATGTGCCTGTCTGCCTATCTGTCTGCCTGTGGGTCTGTAGATTTTTAGCTTGTGTGCACAATAACTTTCGAAATAATTGACCAATTGAATTGACTTTTGGTATACTCTTTTAGTGTCCAAAGATGAAGGTCAAATTCGTTAACCAGCCATTTTTGATAAAAATTCAAAAAGTTTGAGCATTTTGAACATTTTTGAAATCACTTTTTTTTTTTTAATTTACAAATTCTAACATATGTATGGAAGTTCATATTACTGAAAAAGTAGAACAATTTATTCTTATAACTTTTTTCGATAAAAGAATAATTGTCAGACTATTGGCATTTTGAAAATTCAAAAACACGAAAAATAATGACAATTTGAAGCCAAACAACGCACGATATGAAAAAAAGTCAAAAGATGAAAAATATTTCTTTTTAACGCTCTATACGAATAGTGTAAAAAACTTTTGAATTTTTTTGAAAAAATGAAACTTCAAATTCTGACCCAAATAACGCGAGACAGAGAAAAAATTATAAGGAGCATAATTAATGGCCTTTAAAAGATCTACAAATCTTCCTTTGGTTATTTTTTGATAAAGTAAGTATATTTCGTTTTAATCGTGAAAACTGTTTTTAAAAAATAAAAAATTAAATTTTCCCGCCAAAAACGTGAGATATGAGAAAATATTACAAGATTTATATAAATAAATTGTTCCACTTTTTGAGTACTACGAACGTCCATAAATAGAATTTATAAATTAAGAAAAAAAATAATTTTATAAATTTTCAAAATGCTCCAACTTTTTGAATTTTTAACCAAAATGGCTGGCTAACGAACTTGACCTTTATTTTAGGACACTAAAAGAGTATACCAAAAGCCAATCCAAACGGTCTATTCTTTCGAAGATTATCGTGCACACAAACTAAGAATGTAATAATTGAAGCTTGACGATCAAATATTCCAGAGCACGAAGCGCTACGAACAAATCGCGCAAGATTTATGTCAAATATCGAGTGCGAAGCACGAGTGTCCCGATGAGAATGTGTTGAATATATTTATATTGCAATATATTTATAAAAATAACATCTTTTAACCGCGCAGTAACCTTAAATGTGTTTCTTAAGGTCGATAGAACTGTAAGTGAATGAATTTTCTTCATATAAAACAAAAATAATTAAAACAATATAGCGTCCCGAAGGGCGCAAACGTCGCAAAGGGCGCAAGCGTCCGAAAGGGCGGAAGCGTCGCGAAGCGCATAACACGGAGCGCGAAGCGCGACGTGTCATGAGAATGTACCTGCGAAGCGGGCAGATTTTTCAGAGTTTTTTTCCCTGCTCTGAAAGTTTTTTTCTCTGTTATGAGTTTTTTTCCTTGTTGGATCTCGGTCTGAAAACATCAACGTCCAGCTCGATTTACGCCATCGAAAACGTTAATTTTTTGGACATGTGTTGAAGAAAGTCATTTTTCAGGGTAGGTACCCGAGTAAAAATGCTTCCACTTGATTCGGTCTAGGATTTGTCTAGATTTCGACTTAAGACGTTGATGTCTAGCTCAGTCTCATGGCCAAGACGAGACCCTTAATCCCAGGTCATAAACCTGCTCAAAGAAAAGAAAATTTAAGTTTTGTTTTGACGCGTTACTCCCGCTTTTACATGTTGACGTTGTACGCATACGCTAGATACGCATCTATCATTTCCAATTTCTTGATAAAGTCTTTATCTATTGAATAAAAAGCGCTGAAAATTTTAATTTATTTCTCAAGAAAATCATTTTAGGGGCCGTCAGGTCATTTTAGCCATAAAGGCAGAGAAGTCTAGCTAAGTCTCAACTACAAGACATGAAAGTTTTTTTGGCTGGGTTCGGTTTGTCTTGAACATGTCTTGACTCAAGACGGTCTGGAGTCGAAAAATTTTTACACGGGTACGTTTGGAGAAAAAATGACACATATATAGTAAGTATATATTCTAACGTGACTTACCTCTTCGTTGATCATTATTTGATTGCAATTCTGTTTCATTTGAGCGCATAGATTCCATGAATCCTCTCCAGTTATTCCGTGTTTTGTTCCTATCTGATTTCAAGTTTTCTATTTGTTGATTCGTTTCTTTCAGTAAACTTTCCAAAACCTCAGGTCTATTTAACAAGTCCTCATCTTTCGAATTTTCTGTGTTGTGATCAACATTTATATTGCTAAAGGATAATTCTTTATTGTAAATTGGGAGAGAATAATCTACCGCCTTAGCACCGTCAGCGTTTCTACAATTTTTTTCATATATTAAAGATTTTCTTTTCCGAATTGGAACTTGGGGTCGTTCAGGATCAAAATTTAAATTCGTATCCTTACCTGTATGATTTTTCAAATTTCCTGAGCACTGACTCTGTTTACTTACTTGAGATACTTTTTCGCAAATACTGTTTTTTTCTTGTTCCTCTCCTTCCATAATTGTACATTTTTTCATAATATTTTGTTTATTAACTTCACCCCCCTTTTTTTTCTGAACTGTAATATCTTTGTGAGATTTACTTAAAAGCGACTCATTTTTTTTCGGGGCCTGAAATATTTGTTGTATTTTTAATACATCCGATTGAATTTTACAAGAAGTTGAGACTAAAAAAGTATTTTTTTTTGACGGTTTTGCTTGACTTTTTAATTGTGTTTCGGGATATCGATTCCAACTCATTCGCTTGTCACTTCTCTGTAATGGAGGAGTCATGCTTAAACGCTCCAAGTCTTTTAGATCTGCTAGCATAGAGTTTTGCTTTTTTCTGACAGTTTTTTTCTTTGTCTCATTTGATCGAGAGGTCGTGGTTTTATGTCTATCGCTTACAGAAGTAGTTATAGACTTCGTCTTTTCAGTAGGCGGGTGTTCTTTATTGAAACTAATACTATCTCTCAATTCATTAATTGTTCTTAATTTTTTAGCAACAGACTTTTGTTCAATCTTTCTTTGAGTCATATGTTCTGTAGGTTCGATACGTTTCTGTTTGTCAAATTTTTCTGCTTGTAGTGGTTTTGCCTTTTTCATTTCTTCTTCAATGCAACTTTTAATAGGTAAATTGGAGTGTCCACTAGTGATGCCATCACAATAATTAGTCCTACTGGTCCGCATTGTTGGTAACCTTATGAATTTTGCAGTGTCACAAATATTGTTTTGCCAACTTTTTCTGTGAACCATCTTCATAATTTTAATGAGATTTATCAGCTAATTTTGTCTTACTGAGACATATAATTTGTTTATTAGAATCTGCGCACACGTATCCTTTACTCATACACACTGCAAATAAGAAAAATTATTAGAGAAATTAATGAATTGTACAAAAAAAATAGGAGTAATTAGTATTTTTGTTAGAACGAGGTGTTATTCGGGGATCTTTAAGTAAAAAGTAACACAGGTTGCATTGAATGGAGTTTATTTAGAGAACTATGCTCGTAGCGTGAAACGTACTTTCATGCGGTAGGTCCGAAAATTGACGACTGACAGTGGAGACACTGGAGACCCACAATGTCCAAGAGTACAATCAATGCGACGTTGCCAGATTGTAATACCGAGTATAGCGTTGCCAAGATACATAAATTCCACAAATTATGCTTGCCTCATTTAAAATACAAAGTTACAACAATTTTAAATAACATAAGATACTAAATACGCAAGAAAAATGAATATTTTCTGTAGGAACACGATGTTTATTATAGACATTTCATACTTTTTGTAACGGAGTTAATACGAATTATTAAAATGGGTTCAAAAAATTTCTAACTGATTTAGCAGAAGTCATCAAGCCTTGGACCGAGCGCAGCCGAGCGTATCCGACACGTGTCGATCGCCGAACAACGGATCATTTAGGTCATATGGAGGTTTTCATTCCTATCTCTCATAATGTTCTGTAGATAAATGAAACATCGCCCGACTGCTGCGCCGAAGCCGCGTGTTAGATTCCTGCCAGCTTCGTTTTCTTCTAACCCGATTTTTCTGTTTCAGCTTATAATTTAATAACATCACATGTTTTCAGAATACACGAATATATAGTTTTAAATGTTGTCAATTCATAATTTAAATTAATATGCAATTATGATTAATGTATAGTGTATATGTTCGGTTTAGAATTCAATTATATATATACAGAGAGAAGCTGAGAGTAAACATGCCCAGAGGAAGCCCAGCTATTAGTATAGTGGCGCCTCTGCGGCCCATTTCGG
>JAUEJJ010017373.1:0-13675 GCA_032164275.1 Synergus coniferae | reverse complement strand
TCTTATGAGAATGTAAAAATTGGTAACAAAGTAATATTTGAATTTTATGTAAGTAAAAACTATAATAGAATATAAACTATAAACTATTTTTTACATTTTTCACATTTACAATAGAAAATAAAAACAATTTAATTATTTCATAAATAAATGTTTGACATAAGTGACATAACCTACAAACAGCACACAAACATGAATTTCACTTACTTGTGATATTTCCTGCCCGTCCTGTCCGTCCTGCCTTCACACAATTTTTCTTCGCCGCAATACACACATATGTGACAACCATGATTATAATATTTAAGTGAAGAATAATACTCGTTTTTAAATAATTTCATCACTGCATCACGCTATCCACACTTGACATTACTTTACATTACGCGCCAGTATGTGCCGCCATATTGAGAAAGTTCTCTATCTTAACATGGCACAGGGTGGAAGGTGAGATTACTTGACGTGGTCGGGGTAACATTTCTCGCACAAGTTTTTATATAGTTCGCATGAATTCCGTGGCGCGGCGAACAGAACCGGGCTACAGAGGGTCCAGAGAAGGTGTGGCAAATTAGTCAGAAGCCGCTATTTTTAAGGCAGGTTCACCATTTTATTTTGGAGATTAGGTTAGGTGCGCACAAATGCCCTGAAAATGGCGGAGCCAATCAGCAAGTGGTACATATGATTGCCACAATGTCTCTGGACCCTCTGTAGACCGGACTTTTGTAGATCTGTGTAAAGTTATGTAAAGTAATCAATGACATTATTTGACAGCCGGCTTCTCTTGTTTGTTTTGAACGTTTTTAATCTTTTAATGGTCCCTTATTCTAACCATAAACCGAGTTATAACAAATTTCTACAAACAAAGATATTTTATCTCCATACGGCAAGGGTTTAATTAGGCTACAAGCCACAATGGTGTAATGGTCTACTTGGGCTATAAGCCACAAGGGCGGCACTATGTGAAACAGTTTTGTAGGGATTTACGAATGTCATATGTATATCCACCAGCGAGTTTCCCATTTTGTGTATTTTATATGCTCTGCGTCAGCAGGTTGACTCTCTTAGTGGGGATGTCTGAAATACCAATTTACTGTGCCAGTACTAGGACAACAATGGGCCAATTTTATCGCTGATATTAGTCCAGTAATATTGGCGGACTTTTGGCTACCAAGATTGGTTCAGTATTGGGCCGTGTTTTCAGTTGTTTCACTTGGGCGATTTTAAAGGATAACTTCATCCCTTAAAATCTTCTGACAAAAAATACATGTCTCTTAGAATTCAATGGTACACATCATATTGTAATTACATTAAGAGAGGTGCCCTAGCCAAAGCTTCGAATTAAAATTCATTCCTGATCAATCCAAATCAATCCGGAATTTGTATCCGTATCAAAATGTTTCATTCCCATCTAATCCGAAGAAAGTTTTTAATCCTAATAAATCCGAGGTCTATTCAAAATCAATCTGAATCTTTAATTCGAATGAATCCGGTCAATCCGAATTAATTAGAATTAATCCGAACTTTCAATACGAATGATTCCGCTCAATCCGAATGAATCCGTACTTTCAATCTGATTGAATCCCGCCAATCAGAACTTTCAACCGAATGGATCCAAATTAATCCGGTCTATTCGAATAAATCCGAATGATTCCAAAAACCTCGGATAAGTTCGAATTCATTCGGATTGAATATTCGGATTAATTATGATTAATTCGGCATTGACCGAGTTAATTCGAATTCATTCGGATTGATTTTGAATGTGCCTCGGGTTATTTGGTGTTGAAAAATTCCTTCGAATTAGATCGGAATGAAACCGTTTGGTTTGGATACAAATTCCGGAATGATTCGGAAAATTTCGGATTGCTTGGGAATGAATTTCAATCCTAAGCTGTCGCTAGGGTGAATAATACTTCGGGCCCCTTCCTTGTTAGAATTAGACATTTAGGAAAGTGTAATTACAATAAGAGGTTAGGTACCTACATTTTATTATCGAAAAAATATTTTGTATTTATACTTAATATGAAAATAATGAAACGTAAAGCTTACTAAGAAGAATTACATTGAAATATTAATACTCGACAATTTAAATAAATATTTCGTGCCACTGATTCTATGTTGTGAAATATCCTAGTCAACTTTAGAAGAGGTGCTTTATATTTTCAAATGTCAATGCAACTCTCAAAATGCACATGCGATACCAGAGTGACTGTTTTTTTGTTAATTTTGCGAATTTTCTCGACTGCATTGTGGCAAACATACGTACACTGAAGGGGTGGCGTTAACTTCATCGACGATCTCATCAACGATAACTCTTACCATTTGGAGTTCTTAACTGCCCGCTAATGCGCGAAAGCATGGCGCTGCTTTGAAAGGGTGTTGTAATCATGCTTCTCAAACTAAGTTCTTCAAAAGGTTTTTTCCACTAGAAGCAAATCATTTATTATATATAAAACGTTTTCTTGAATAACATAATGTCACTGGGAAAATCTTGCATTCTCTTGCTAAATATGTCTCGAATAATAAGCAAGGCTGTTTCATCAAGAAGGCTGTGTAGCCTAGCCAAAGAAAAACTCACTAGAGATAATCATAAAAGGAGGTAAGAGGCACAGACGAATTTGTATATTGTGGATATCATTTTTAAGTGCAATTGAGGGTGTACGGCTCAAATAAAGGGTCGTGCGATCGAAGACGCGGAAAAGTATTGTCCACACTGTAATGGTGGGTCCACATTCAGATGTAAGCAATCGCAGCCGTGTGCGCGCGTCTATCCCAAACGCAAATGTATTTCTTTTTTTCTGCAGCGTTACGCATGCAGCCGCTAGTGTCTACTTTGTGAAACAACGCGGTTCGCGTCACGCGCGCACGTGGCTACGACAGCTTAGATCTGAATGTGGACCCACCATTACAGCGTAGACAATACTTTTCCGCGTTTTCGATCGCACGACCCTTTATTTGATCCGTACCCTCAAATTCACATGAATTTTAAATTTACCTAACTTCGGTTATTTTGTAAAGATTCAAAGCGGATATCAATTTTGAGGTTTTCAAATACTACAAGATTTTTTTATATGTAGTATAGTATTTATTTATCCCGCAACTTGGTGACACACGTGTACGTAGTGTGGGAAGTTATTCGAAATAGATGGAAAAATGAAACATTTGGTAGGGTTCATTTTGGACCATCTCATAGTGGTTCAAAACCTGTAAAGGGTAGTTAAATGTCAGAAAATTTTTTTTTCCAACCTCTTTATCGACGTTCGTATTGTCTCTCTAATAGTTATAGACTTCGGAAGAACGATAAAAAGGGTCATCATTTCCCTACAAGGCTCTTGAGCTCACTCTATACCGCCAAGTAAAGCAGCTCTTTGTTTAACATTAACTCTATAAGAATACTGCTCCTTTTAATTATTTCCGCGTTTTGTATTGTATGCATTAAAGGCTAAAGCTACGATGCAATTGTTTAGATTCCACTGCTTGAGCCTACTAACACTGTATGCTCAAAAGCAACATAACAGGAGTAAATTGGAAAGCGATTAACCTTTTGTTTACTGCGAAGAGCATAAAGAAATTTACGATCCCAATGTAGAACTAATCTGTTTAAAGAACTAAAATTTTTTGACGGTCTACTTGTATTGATCTACTTATTGTGCTCCTACCCTGGTGGGTACAAAATTTGATGTAAAATTTCGTAAGTTGTAAGTGTCGTAAAGACATTCTTACGACAACTTCCCGACAACTGAACGACATCCTATTTTCATGTCGTTAAGATGTCCTTATGATGTCGGTAAAACAATTCCAAATCCTACTACGTTTTTACGACATCGTAGAGACATCTGAATAACGTGGACATAGGAGGTCTTTACGATGTCGTAAAAATGTTGTAACTAGCCTAGGGGGAAAACCACGCGTTCCGAGTGGTGCCACAACGAGTTGATTGATAAAATCGAAACATTTCAAAAAATATAATAAAATTGGTGTTAGAAAATTGGTAAAAATGTAAGCAGAACGAAAAATTCATACAAACAACTTATATTTGATTCAAAAAACAAAAAAAAGCTAATAATTAGGTTGCTTTGCTCGTAGCACCACTCAAATAAAAGGTAGATTCTAAATTCTCGAGTCTCTTCTGTGGGCACAAGGACATTGACATCCTGAGAACATCCTAAAGACATTCTTAGGTACATGTTAGTCCAATTGACGTCCTAAAGACATCTCACGTCTAGAAGACGTCTTTAAGACATGAAACATTTTTTGGACATCAATTGGGCTGACATCGACGTCCTAAGGATGTCTTTAGGATGTTCTCAGGAAGTCAATGTCTCTTTGTCCACTGGTTCGAGCAAAAGCTCGGAGTAGGAGTAGCGCTCGAGCGAGAAACAGGGGAAGTGGCACCACTCGGAGTGGCACGAGTCCGAACGTGGACTGTATATAAAAGGGCATGGTACAATGGGCTTGTGACCTGAGCGCCTGGTGGAGCTCCCTAGTAAAGGCCCACCAACCCGATTAATCTAATGAATCAATAAGTCAATCAATCAATCAATCAATCAATCAATCAATCAATCTAACTCTCAAGTAACGAATACCCAAAATATAGGTTATAATATATAAATTATTCATAAATAGTTGTAATTGGCTCGTTAATATTTCAACAATGTAAGGTTGAATGCACCATATTTAAAGATACGTCAAGAAGAAGGCATTAAAAAGGCTCAGTGGCAGTAAACGAGAGTCAAGGTATTGACAAACACTCGCGGTTTACTGTTGCTTAATCAACAAAAACATTTAATAAATGTTTTTGTTTTGTTCAGAATTTCATTAGGTTGCTATGGTGGGTGTTTTAATTAAAATACGTCTTTATTTATACTTAAATATGAAAAAGAGTTGTTCTTATCTTGAAATTCCATAGGAAAAGAAATCAGTCATTTATCTTGACATAGTGTGTTAACACTGCTCATGAAAAACACACAAGTAATTAGAACACATTTGCAAATCAAATGTTTTAATCAATGTTTCTGTTAGTTTCGTTTTTCTCCTCTAGTTGTAAATTCTCTTATTTCTTTTTCCTCAATTATAAATTAATTAATGGCAGTTTCACTTCAGGTAAGAGTTGATTCTCTTTGAAGAGAAACTGGCAAACTTGGCACTTACGAGTTGAATGTTGTTTATTTCGTGGTTGGTGAAAGACTGATTTCAAACTTCATGAAATGTATACTCGTCCGTGTTGAGTTATAAAAGAGTCTAGAGAAAACGCGATTTTACAAATGGAGTGAGTTAAGAAGGCTCCATGAAGCGAAATTAAGGATCAACATTAGACTTCCTCTTTTTAGAAGAGGTCGCAAATAGAACCTCGGTTCACCTTTGAAACTAACTTTTCCTCTGCGGCTAAGGAGTTTAGTGTGTCTCCTACATGATTTATGTATGCAACCGCTTGGCAGACGCCGCCGTTTGAGGAAGATATTCTAGACGTAGATGTATGTTATTGAAATTATCGATCTTCGTAAGATACAATATGGATTTAAAACATCGTTGTTAAACTTAATTTTCATATGGAAGTAAACTAGAAGGACTTGTCTAAGGATTTGATTCCTTCCTTGTAAACACTTAAAGGTTTTTAAACATTTGCATATGTAAAGTTTTAATTAAACGATCTTACTTGTAAGGGACAGGGATACCAGATTGGTCTAGTAGTCGTCCATAGGGTTACTTCGATCTAATGTTCGGCGACTCAAATATTATCGCGGGGAATAATTGCCAGTTGGACTATTTATGAAATTACATTGGCTACACTGAAAAAAATTTCTTTCGAATTTTGCTTGATCTAAACTTGCTAAAAAAGCACCATACTTCACAGGACAAAAATGCACGAAACACGTACTCTCTCGGTATGAGTACGTTGCTCTGACATACAAAGTGAAGGTGGTTTGGCATGCCAAACCAACGTACCTTCAATTCTAGATATTTTGCACAATACGATATGTACGACTTTCTTAAATAAAACTATTTTGTAGAACAAACGCGTTTTGTTATTGCTGCTTTTAAATTATCTAACTCAACATTCCACATTGTCAAATATCTTTAGTGATGTAATACTAGCGGGAATAAAATATAGTTTAAGATTCGATCTTAATCCTGGGAATTGATTTCAAAGTATTTTTTGAAATTTCTCCTTTTTCTCCATACACTCGTCTACCGAATATTTTCTGGTCTTGGTCTGGGCTGCAAATAATTAGTACGGGGATTCAGGAAAGAACTCAGGACCGTATATGGTATATCATCTCTGAACCGGGTACTTAGTGCCCCCAATAATTCGCTACCGTGGTCGCTATGTAAACAACTTCTGATACGTCACTGGCTCTTCGAGCGAACGAGCTTTTCGAGGGTCCATATAGGCACCCGAGGGACGCTGCGGGAGGGGAACAACCATGGACTCCGAATATAACCAGCTTGAATATAAACAGCAGATGAGTGTATTTATTTCAATTATGCTTCCGATACTTTTTTAACTGATACATAATCACATG
Source organism: Synergus coniferae (assembly GCA_032164275.1). NCBI lineage: Eukaryota > Metazoa > Arthropoda > Insecta > Hymenoptera > Cynipidae > Synergus > Synergus coniferae. The sequence goes on along the minus strand of JAUEJJ010017373.1, from coordinate 7,163 downwards.
CTGCTTCTTGAGACTATAACTCCTTTTTGCCAAAAATTTAAATTGGAGAGTATAGACTGCATCTCTGAGTTTGGAGTGTATAGACGGCTGACCAAAGATTGGAGAGTTATAGACTGCTAGCTCCTGCAGATAGGAAAGTATAACATGGAGATACCGAGATGTTCATTACTACTTTTTCAAGATTGCTGAAGTTCCTTTTTATCGTTTCAAACAAACGCGACCAATCAAATTCTTATGACTATGCGTGCGCATAATAAGAAAGAGTACTTATGTCCATACTTTGTCTTATATCTCATACTTCCTCCTGGAAGTAAAGAGATAGAAATCCTATCCATTTCTATCTCTCGTCTATCCCCGTTTATATCTTTCTATCTCCTTTGAATCTCCTCCTTTTATCCCTTTCTATCTTCTTGTCAATAAAAATTTGCTCCTATCTCTTTTAATACCCACTTTTCTATTCCTTTTAATTTCTCGTCTATCTTCATCTACTTATCTCTATCTCCTTGTGAATTGAAATTTACTTCTATCTGTTTCAATTCCAGGATTTCTATACGAGCTTATTTCTAAACCTATCTTTTTGAATGTTTTTTTCTCTCTCAGCATATACGCTTGTGGTATGATTAGAATAATATGTATGTACAAAATATTGTAGTTATAAAATTATTATGAATGTTTAAAATATGAAAATTAATAAGTTAATAAGAGAGAGATAGTCTTAGGGATAGAAAGAGAGACATTTCCAGAAATAGGGATAGACTGAGAGATAGATATTACCAGACACAGAGATAGACTGAGGGATAGGAAGTGATAGATAACACTGGGCACGGGGATACTATGGTGGGTAGAAAGAGATAGCGTTTTGGGGATTCAAAACGGATACTTGGAAGAGATAGAAATGTTCTATCTCTTTTTATCTCCAAATTTCTATCTGTTTCTATCTCTTTACTTCTAGCAGGGAAGTGAACGCTAGTTTATTGTACACGATTTTGTACAATCCTATATAAGAAATCTCTATTCGATTGTTTCTTGAATGGTAACGCAATGTGTGGCCTATATGTACGTGGCTTTAGCGGATATTTTCTCTTTGTGTGTTAATTGGTTGTGTTCGTTAGAAGCGTCACTAAAAGCGTCACTCTCGAAGCATTACCAAAGTGTTTCTCTCGAACTCGACTTTTTATCGATTCCCCAAAAACTCCCAAGTTTCAACTCGATTAGAAAATGTCTTATAGTTTTGATCAGTTTTTTGAGATTTGGCCCGACTGACTCTGCGGCTTCCCGATTAGGTGGTAACAAAGCAAAATAAATCTAAGCAAAGCAAAAGGGGGAAGAAAATGTTGTCTGTATTTTTAAACTAAGAAAGAATATAAATTTACTTGTCTCGTTCTTCGACTTCACGAAAAAAGAAAAAGGATCTGTGACAGAGAGCGTGCCGTACGATACGACGTGAAAATAAAATTATTAAGGAAACGTCTGAATCCTCTTTCTAGCGATATTCGTTTCGCGTGTCGTTTGGTATTCTTGTAACGAGTGAATATCGCACGCGAAAGCAAAATATCAAGGATGTTCGTATACGTGACATGCAGAATAGCGGCTTATACATGTGTCGTGAAACCAAAGACCGGAAGACTTGGTATACATAGCAAATAAGTGAGCACGAACGTACGCAGCTAGAATAAGTCCTCTTGACGACGGCATCTAACGCCTTCGTTAAATTTTTCATATAATAGAAAATAATATTTTAGTAGTAATATTTAAAGTGGTATGTTCATAATATTTACTATTATATACCGTAATATTATATTTTATACCATACATATTAAACAGAGTAATGGATAAAATGGTTTGCCACCCCCCAATTATTGACCATTTGCTTTAAATATATGTAATTAAGAAATGTTTACAAATGAAAGTATTATGTATCCATTAACCTAAATTGGTACAGAGGAGAACGGGGCTATGTGGGGCACTTTTTTATTATTTAATATGATGAATACTGTTAAGATCCCCTTTCGTAAAAAAGAGGGCGGGGGGTTGCGAGTTGGGAAAGAGGACGACCTAGAAATCAAGGCGTCGTTTCGCACCTTCAGAAAAAGGGTCCCGTGGTCGTGGGGAAAAGACTTCCGGAGAGCTGTCTATCGGGATGAGGAGCGTGTCCTCGTCGAAGAGCTCAGTTGGCGTTGGTAACGGGCGATTTGGACTAAGATATAACGCGGCCACGGTGAGCAGCGGACGCGATTTCTCCTTAGACGGCCTCAGTGGGGACAACGGCAGGATCACAGCGAAATCGGGTTCCGCGGGAGGAGATATTCTCTCGGCATTCCATATTTTCACAATAAGGGAAAGGAAGATAATTAGAGAAAAGTGGAAATAGGTCGATGTTTTCAACAACAACTGTAGCGCGCTCCTCTCGCGACTTCCGTGCAGAACTATATATGCTAGAAAAACTAATCAGTACATAAAATATTAAATTTTGTCTTTTCAAACTGAATAAATATTTTTATGAATAAACTATAAACTTAAACTATAAATTATATTAGAAATTTCTATTAAAAGTAATTTCTCATTTTTATACAATTAAAATTTTCCCGGAACTTTTACTTGAGCAACTAGCGCACCTAGCGTCCTAATGATGAATAAGCTCCCCTCCCTAGTAACATAACCTCATTGCTGTCAGCTTTCACGCGTTAAGTCTGTTTTTTACTTTTCCTTTAAATTGGTTCTTTTTTAAGTCGGAGGGCTTCGTCCCCCGAACCCTCCAGCGGGGGCTTCATCTCCTGCACCCCCACAAGGGCTGCGCCCTGGACAACTCCCCCCCCCCGAAACTCCGACATAAGCTACAAGATTTTCATGATCTTTTTGTAAAAAGTACCGTGCATGACTCGTGGTAGGCCCTTTTCTTGACTCGTGCAGTGTTTTTAGACTCGTCACGAAAAGGCTGTTGCCTACCACTTGTTATGCAATATACTATTATTTTTACCAATGAACTAGTTTCTCATCCGCTGAACATTAACGAAATTTGATCAGAATTTCGAAAATATATAAGCGAAATGGAAAATTTTATTCTTGGCCGGGATGACGGCTGTGAGAGTGAGAGAGACAGAAGACGCTTGGGTCAGATGGAAGTCTGACCTGCTCTCAGATGTTGGGCCTAAGGTTGTAAAGTTCGCCTTGCCAGGGATTAAAGTTGTAAAATAGAGTGCTTATAGTAATAAAAAAAAATAGAAGTATAATTCGTAGGCAAACTCGTCAGAAGCACTAAGGAATGCGTTACTTGTCACGTAGGCCAAACTCTAAGCAAAACTTTGTGCTTTCCGAAGTGCTGGTCAACTCGTGTTTGAAGGTACGCCTCCTTCGTGGTTCTCAAATATAAGCCTTGGCTTATAACAATACATGAAAATTATTTTTTAAAACACCCCCATGATTTCAGCGTATATTCATGTCTGTGGAGCGGGCCTGTAATCTCGTTTATCGAGCGTGTGAGCAAAAAGTAATTTTTATTCCTTAAGGAGTAAAAAAAATGTAATCGAAAGAATATGGGTCTTATTCATGATAGTGTGATAATAACTTGCCGACAATAGACTAACAAGGAAGGTTATCTGGTTACCCAAGTGGGCGCCTCCGATTTGATTCGTTCTGAAGTATGCTTTCGTGCACTAAAAAAAAAAAAAATAAGGTACATGTATTTTTTTATACGTGTCCAAATTCACATTTAGGGGATAAAATCAACCTCCATAGTTTTCGAATAATTATTTAAGAAATATAATTTTCAGGGAAATTCATCGTTTAGAAGGTATTGTTTAGACTGAAAATATGTTAGTAGATTGCAGGAAAATATTTTATTTTCCATTGTCACCCTTTTATACCGGGGGGAGGGTAACTATCCCCTGAGGTTAACATACACAAAAGTCCTGAGTTTTATTCAAGTCAAATTTTATTTTGGAATGATTAATGAAGTGGTGTAACAAAAATTCAAGACGTTATACCTCTTTGCACTACGTTTCAGGTTTAAGAATGGTAAACTATCCTTAATTATGGTAAAATTTTTATTTCCTTAAACATTTGTAACAGTTGCCGTTTAATAGTCGTAGTGGAAATTATCTTCAACACATAAAACATTATGATAATAGAAAACATCGCACTCTACCGGCATGAGGCACCCCCCATCCTAATTCAAAGCGGGTAAACCTCCCTTAAACCATGTTTCACGTTCAAGAAAAATTTCAAGTGTTGCCAATTAATTATTATGGTATACGAAATTGGACAGAAGGTACAAAAATTGAATTAACGTTTTTCATTAAAAAAGTAATCATATACACTATACTCCCGAATTACCTCTACTTGAATTACCTCTTCTTCAAATTGGCGCTAATATATACATATAGTAGGTAAGAGGTACCGTGGGGCAGGGATGTTGAGCGCCAGCTAATTTATATGAAAATCAGCAAAAGAATTTAAGAATAAGGAATAAGGATAAGGAAAAGCAACACCATTTAATTTAAATAAAGAATGAAATATTTTATCCGTTAGAATAAGAGAAAGAGCACTACGATAAGAATCGGTGAATGTAAAATTAATAGCACAAGAATAATTCGAAAAACGAATATTATACGAGCGAATGCTACACAAAGTAATTGTCTAAAGAATGAGTCATTGTTTGATTTTACAATACGAACCATTGTCCTGCAGTTAGGTCAATTGATCTCAAATGGTTAAAAAGATAAAGATCATTCGAAATTTCAAATGACATGTTTCAAAATGGATCACGGAAGAGAAACTAATAGAGAGCCTCACCTGCTGATATTCTAGAGGCGAGCAATGGGCGCTTGTCTCTAAAATTGTCATGGTTCGGCTTCGACAACCTTCTTAACATAAAGTTCTTCAACTATTAGAAATTGCAGCCTCGAGCCTCGAATAAGTCAGTGGTTCCTTTGTCAAACGACCCGATAAAGAGGGAGAGAGACAATTAAACTCTTAACACCCAAATCCGAAACATCAGCACTTGATTATTTTCTACTTAAAAGTTTTGGCGATGTTGCCACGAAAAACGCTGAGTCCAGAGTGAGCGAGGTGAAGTTCTCTCCCGGCCTCGTGGTGTGCACGAAAACAGGCAGCGTCATGAGGGTCAACTAACTTATACTAACTTAGGTGGTAAGCCACGATGACCAAACGCCGACGATCGACAAACCAACGGAGGGTCCGTTCGGCCCAGAGATGGCGCCAGGTATACGAAGGATAGCCAGCCGACTAACGACCAATACTGACAGCCTGGATTGAATCATATTCCTGGTCGTTTGTATGCACGGTAATCACATCCATGCACCTTGAATAGAATCCTCTTTAGGCCTCAACGATGCGGAAACGAACGTCATATATGAGTGTGTGTGTGGTTTCTCTAAACTCTCATAGCTCAGAATTAAACATGTGAACAGAAATAAATCAAAAGGTGTGAGTGTGATGAATCTCAATATAGTGGTCCACCAGATACGGATCGTTGTTGATGGTCAGCTGATTGTCAGAGAGCTCATGTGCTCCAATAAGCTGATTAGCTGTGTGCAAACATCCATAGTGACTCTGAGCTAAACGTTATTTTACCTAGAATGTTAGGTAATGTGCACGTTATAAAAGATACCACGTTACAGTATATAAGTATGATATTATAGAGATATAGTGGCGCCATCTCCACAGTTGTTTTTATAACTGCTACACTGAAAAGGAAAGTACACTCGAACCCCGGTTATGTCAACCCCGCAAATGTTAACCTCCAAAGTCGTGAATAAATTCCTCTCTCTAATGCCAACTCCATTCTCATTCCATCCCTCACAAATATCTCCTTAATTAACTGCGCATGCAGTGCGCTTTCGTCATTTACTTGGCGCGAAATTTAAAATTCTTCTACTTCTTCGTGCGCAAACATTGGTTCGATACGTGACTATAGGTAGTCCTTGTATATATCAATCATGATCAGGTAGTGAGTGAGTCATCCGAAACTGATTTAAAGGTGCCGCGGGCAAGGTGGCACGTCGCGCGCTTGCACTCGACGTTTGGCGTCTCCTCTGCGAGTAGCGAGTGGCACAGCGCACTAGATGTTAGCTTTTTGAAGGAATCGAAAAATATGTGATACTACTTTAGTGGACGGGTTATTCAAAATTTGTTCATTGCAGAATGGGGGGGGCGCATTTAAGGGCTTTTGAAAGATCTTTGAGAAGAGAAGGGCGAATGTTGATAAATTTGGAACATTCCCATAGGACATGTTCCAAACTTTCATTGAATTGCGGATTACAAGAGCAACTAGGAGAGTCTACAATATTTTTCCTGGCTTGCTCCTCATCTGACAGAGAGATACAATCTACTCTCTTCGAATGTTCAGGTTAGCGAACTCAGGTTTCCTACGGGGGTTATGAAAGTGATCAGTATATTTTCCAAAATTTTTCCTCTAGTTTTGCAATAGTCCTGGATTATTTTATCTAAATATTCACGAAAGAATCTAGCAAAATCTGAAGGTGGAAGCGCGATGTTTAGGATAGGTGTGTTAAGACTAGCTTTTTTTGTCGCCTGGTCTGCAAGTTCGTTCTCAGGGATGCCCTTGTGACCGGGGATCCATGCTAGAACTACTTCACAATCGAATGCAGACAGTATAGCTAAGCGATTTCTGATTAAAAAGGTAAAATGCGATTTAATATTGTTCGGATTGGGGGAGGAAACGCTTTATAATACGCTTAACGAATCTGTAAAAATAATTGTTTTTTAAGTCTGTGTTTAATGACATAATCTAATGTGTATAAAACAGCTATAGCCCCAAAAGAAAAAATTGATGTTTGACTATGAATTTTCCAATTAAGTGTAATTTGATCTGAGGGGCATACCGAGACACACCCCGCAGATTTACTATCTTGCGATTTTGAACTGTCTGTGTAGAAAAGCATGAAATTATTAACTTTATTTTTTATAAAATTGTTTAAGTATAACGGTGAGTCAGAACTTTTTCGAACCATAAATCCAATTTCTACGTGTAGTCTAAAACTAGTCCTAAACATTTAACATGAAGAGACGGAGTAATAGGAATGTTATTTATTGTCAAAGGGTATGAAATAAATAATTCACTGACCATTTGTGTGATGAACTTAGATTTTCGAATAGCTTGATGAACTAAATTGCACACGACA
>JAUEJJ010017344.1:0-13685 GCA_032164275.1 Synergus coniferae | reverse complement strand
AGGAAACACCTCGACGATCACACCCAGTGGCCATCTTGCACATCCTTGATTATCTTCCATCAAGATAACTACTGAACCGACTTTCAGTTCTGTTGTCGAATGTTGCCATTTTTGGCGAGTTTGTAATTCGTTTGGATACTCCTTGTACCACTTTTTCCAAAAGTCCTGTCGAACTTTGGTGATAAAGTTATAGGTTGATAGTCTGTTATCTGGAACTGAAATGAGATTTTTCTCAGGAAAGAAATTGAATGGTCGACCTATTAATAAATGAGCAGGTGTTATTGCTAAAGGATCATTGGGATCAGCTGAAAGAGCGTATAATGGTCGAGAATTTAAGATAGCTTCAATTTCGATTAAGAGAGTGTTGATTTGCTCATACATGAGTCCTTGATCTTTTAGTATGCGTTTTAAATGATGTTTAAAGCTCTTTACTGCCGCTTCCCAAAGACCGCCAAAATGGGTAGACAGAGGTGGATTGAAGTGTTACTCGATTCGTTTGGATAAAGCAAAAGATCCTATCTCCTGTTTGAATTCGTCAGTGTCGAATAAGTCGTAAATATCACGAAGTTCTCTACTGGCCCCCACAAAATTGGTACCATTGTCTGAAAAGATGTGTTCCGGTACCCCCTTCGTCCGATGAACCTACGTAAAACCGCCAAAAAACCCTCCGTCGAAAGATCGGTCGCAAGTTCGATATGGACCGCCTTGGACACCATGCAAATAAAAACACATCCATAAGTTTTGAGGAAACTTCGATTGCGATGTTCCTTTTCTTTAATGAGAATAGGACCGAAAAAATCTACCCCTGTGCGACTGAAAGCTGGAGCTTCGGTTACTCTTGCTTCAGGCAAAACAGCCATTTGAGCCTGCATCATTTTAGGTCGTTGTCGTATGCATTCTACGCAGTGATGGACAATTTTACGAACTTGATTTTTTCCGTTTAGAATCCAAAATTTTTCGCAAGTTGATTGAATACCAGCATGCATGTTGGCTTCGTGACATTCTCGAATGATCATGTCAGTAATCGGATGTTTACTAGGTAATAACCCACACGAATGAGATCATGCTCGTCAAGAAATGGATTCCATTCGTCAAATTTAGTGGCCTTTCGATACGCAACAGTAATTTCTCCGGGAGTCGGATCACAAGCGCTGGCGAGAAGTTTGATTTCATCAGAGAATCTTTCGCGTTGTATCATTGCGATTAATCGACGTTCAGCGTCAATGATCTCTTGACATGATAATGGACGATTTCTTTGAGATTTAAGATTTTTCCAACGAAAAATATAAGCGACAAGTCTGGTGAGCCGTTTAAAGGACGAAACACGAGAGTAAATGTATTCACACGTTCCGGCGCTAAGCAAGCAGATACCCCCTTTTAAACCTGGTATTTCAATCGATGGTAATTCGCTCGAGTTGGGCCACTCGGTTTCGGGATGAACTAACCAACTAGGACCGGAAGTCCACAATGAGTTTTTTTAGGAAATCCAACGGTAACTGTCCACGCGAGAGAGAATCAGCAGGATTATCCTCCGAACGGACGTGTCCCCATTGAACTTGATCCCCGAGATTTTGGATATCCGTGACCCTATTTGCCTCGAACGTCTTTAATAAATGCGGAGCCTTTTTTATCCAACAAAGAACAATGGTGGAATCTGACCAGCAAATTGTTTTCTTTATTGGAAACTCGAATTGAGGCTTCGATTCGACATAGAGTTTTTTGAGAACCGCGGCCGCACAAATTTCGATTCGTGGAATCGTTATACCGCTTAATGGAGCCACCCTCGATTTACTGCAAACGAGGTTAATCGTAACGACGCGCTTTGAATCGCAAGACTTGATAAAAAGACATGCTCCATAACCCTGAAAACTTGCTTCAAAAAATCCATGGATCTCGACCTCTACTGGATTCACACACAATAATTTTCTAGGCATGAAAACATTTTGCAGATACGTAAGTTGATCGGTTAGTAATTTCCATTTAGTTTGGATGTCTTGAGGTAGCGATTCATCCCAAGTGACTTTAGGTTTCCAACAATCTTGTATTAGAAATTTAGCATAGAGACTTACGGGTCCCAAAAGACCAAGAGGATCAAAGATTTTTGAAATTTCGGATAAGAGTTTTCTTTTAGTAGACGTGGTCTGAGCATCTATTGCTCGCACCGTGTACGAGTAAGTGAGAACATCGCGTTGAGAGTCCCAAATGATTCCGAGAGTTTTTTGAATAGGATTTTATTTGATTACGCAATCTAAATTGAATATTTTCTTTTCGATGTTATTTAGAACCGAAGTATGATTTGACGCCCATGTCTGATGACAAAGCCTCCACGGGCTACCAATTCAATCATTTCGTCACGAATGCTTAAGATTTCCTCGATTGAATTTGCGCTAGATACCAGATCATCGACGTAAAAATCATGTAGAAGTATTTTGCTAGCGCGTGGAAAATCCTTTCCTTCATCGTGAGCAAGTTGATGTAACGTACGGATCGCGAGAAAAGGTGCACAGGCAGTTCCAAAAGTTACCGTGTTTAATTGAAAAGTTCTGATTTTATCCTGATGATACCACAAGATTTTTTGAAATTTCCTATCGTCTGGATGCGCTAGGACCTGCCTATACATTTTTACGATGTCAGCGGTAATAACGTATATATGGGTCCGAAATCGAAATCCGAAATCAAAAATGGTATTCTGAATAGTGGGACCAAATAAAAACGTTTCATTAAGTGAAATGCCCGTCGAAGTCTTAGCCGACGCGTCGAATACCACCCGAACCTCAGTCGTTTTGCTGGATGTTTTAATCACCGCGTGATGAGGCAAATAACATCCCTCACCGGTATCGTCGTCACAGAGTGTCATGTGATTTAACGAAATGTATTCTTCCAAAAACGTTCAAGAAGTTTGTCTAATTTTACCACATTACACGAAGCCCTTGTAGATGCCACGAGAACGTCAGACCCTCCTACCACGATCCAACCTAGAGTGGTCTTTTGTAAAATGATTTGAGAGTCTTGGTGTTGAAGTTTGATTTGACCCACTGATAAAACCGATAAAGTTGTACCTGCAGCTATCAATAAATCGATTGGTTTAGGCACGTGAAATTGTGGGTCTCCAAGCTGTAAGTTTTTGAGAATGTCAAATAATTCCCGAGGAAAAGTTTCATTAGGCACAAGATCAGCTATTTTCGGTACAATTAAGAAATTTAAGTCTCGTTTGAAATTGTTGTAATTTGAACAGAATGTTAATTTGATATAATCATTAGAAACAGTACATAACCTTTAACCGCTGCGATATTAATTGAACAAGTCTGTTTTGATAATTTTAAAGAATTTGTGAAATTTTCAGTAATTAAATAAACTGTCGAGCAAGAATCTAATAACACCCGTGCCATGAAACGATTTCCAGAATTCGTTTGTACTTTTACAACAGCCGTGGTCACCAACTGAGAATCCGACGGGAATGCTTTCGAAGCAAATGTTTAACGTGTTAGTCATGTTTGGGGATTTGCGGAAGTGGAAGGTTTTGATTCACCCTCACCCTGAGAAGGTTCAAATTTAAATGATTTGCATGTTTTGTCAAGATGCAATAAAGTGTGGTGATCTCGATTACAATTCTTACATCGTTTGGTACTTTTGCATGAGAGCGTATGAGCGTATAAACAGTTTCGGCAAAGTTTGTGTTTCTTTATTAAATTCAAGCGTTCTTGAATTTTAAGTTCATTGAAAACAGGGCATCTAAAAAGGTAGTGCTCTTCGTTGCATTTAATGCAAGTGGAGCTTGATGGATTGGAATCCGAAGTCACGGGTGAACGTGCTTCGACCCTTTTGAATTTACTAGGAAGTTGCTTTATACTTTCACCCGCCCGTTTTCTAGCGTTGTTGTTGCGGCCACTCGAGGCAACTCTCTCCAATGAGCGTAGATTGAACACCGTATCCGTAATGAATTTATAAAATTCTTTTAAGTCCGGAAGTTTGTTCCCCTCTAATTTATCTTGCCATCTGGCTAAAATGCCTTGTGGCAAACACCGTTCTAATATTCGGATTATTACTTGCTCTCCAAATTCAACCCGTATTTCCTCTAACAAGCTAAGATGCTGACGAGCTTTATCCACAAGTGAAGAAAGACCGTCTGGATCTGCCCTGAGAATCACAGGAAAATCCAAAAGAGCATCAAGATATTCTACCACTATCATGCGTTTCTGATCGTACGCGTCGCACAGTGATTGCCAGACTTTCGCGTAATTTTCTTCGCGTTGAGGAAATGAACTGATCTTATTTAAAGCTGATCCTGAAAGTGCGTTAACTAATTGCGTATGTTTTACGTAGTTACTGAGATCAGTACGCGAATGAACGAGAGCCACGAAACTGTGTTTCCACGAAATCCACTTGTCATGATGTCCATCGAAAGTGGGAATTTTTATTCCGGGCAATTTAGGTCGATCCTGCCTTTCGGTAAAAGTGATGTTGCTATTATTTGGAGTGGAATTCGCGAGGGGTGTCGCGGCTTGTAGTCTAGTCACTTTAGTTGTGATATCATAAAAATTTGTTTCGATATCGGTAAACACGTCTACCTGAGGGTGGTTTGATTTTAAATCAGCCAGTTCGTCATTAAGTTGTGTATAGTCTTTAAAAAGACTGGTAAGATTTGTTAAACGAAGTTGCGTGTTCAAAGGATCGCACGTAGAGTTCTCGAGATACGTTTTCAAAGTCGCGATAGTTCGTTCCAACGCAACCCCCTTTCGAATGATGAAAGCTATGCGTTTCTTTTGATCCGCGGAGAGTACCATTTTGGATAGTTATAATTTGACCTATTCGCGAAATTGTTGCCTCGAGTGGTCGAAACGAAATGAAATATGTAAATTTCACCCGAAAATAACAAAGTACTTATCTTCAATTCCCTTGTGCAGTAGCCGACTGGGCGGTGAGGCGTCCTGAAGTGGGAGCGACGATGATTAATCCAAAATGCGAGCCTATGTTGACTGGATGAATGTCCGGAGACAAGTAGGTGAAAGTTCCTGCAATGGAAGAAAACTTAGATGTTCGAGAACATTCGTTGCGGCGTCAGATGCGCACGCAACTCGGCCAAGAATATGGCGTGATTCCGTCTGGAATGTAAGGCTCAGCCTTGAACTGGAGACGCGTAGAAATGTGCGTGTGCGCGACGCCAAGGTCTTTGTATTTTCGTGAGGCAAATTACCATCTCACAGGAGGCACTATGTTTTGTTTCGGATTACTTTGCCGTAGGTGGCTTGGCAACCTAGTTAAGTATTTTATGTAATTTAAAACTGCACTAATTTTGTCTATTTTCTAAGAAAAGGTATATAAAATCACAACACTCACATTCTTTCCATGAAGCAACACTCACAGCCGTAGAGTTTCTGTGTTGCAACGTAACAATTGTTATTAACGAATTACATAAACAAATTGTCCAAATGTGCATTTCACATTCCAAGAAAATATTTGCTTACTTTATCATACAGTAATGTTAAAGGCTCAGGAACATTAAGTTGTTATAAGAGTTATTATTTACAGAATATTTTCATATTTTGCACTTTAATAAAAAAAAATAATAGTTTGAAATTTCTTTTTTTTCCGCTATATTTATTAACGGAGCAATTTGTTTTTAAAAAAAATTCAAAAATCGCTTTTCTTACGTTTGTCAGAAATTTAATGTTGAGTATTAAGGCTGTTGGAGCATTTTTCAAAAAATAAAAATGGCTGTAGATTGCCTCTAATCTGCCATTCTGTCTATTCATTTCAGAATATATAGATTTTTGGCTCTAAAAATACACTGTTTGAAGTGCCGTTTAGCCAGGGTGGGTTTTTTGAGGGCACACTCAGGAGTTGGTTCTTATTTTTTTTTTGATAAGGTATAATTTTGATAAAATAAAAAATGATTGTAAATATTCGTAGAGTTTATTACTTTCACTTGGAAACCCGGAGCACTTACGAAAATCGCGTAAAAGTATTGCTGTTCGCAGGGCAGGTACAGTGACGTTGTACATTCGAGGTTGGTTCGCATCTCGGTCAATACGGTAAGGTTCTTCGTTACCTTCTCCACAAAAATTGCCGAGAATTTTCGAACTCTAGATGCGACCTAACTTCCAATGAACAAGGTCGCTTTGCCTGCACTGTGAACAGAGATGAGCTGTCAAGACTATTTTCTCAAGTACTGTCAAGTGCTTTAACCCGATTTTCGTAAGTGCTCCGTGTTTCCAAGTGAAAATGGTAAGTTCTACGAATATTTACATACAATCATCCACGCAATAGCAGTGATATGTTACATATGCCTCTTCGATCTGCTTCGAGTAAGTATTGTGCTCATGCACTCTTGTTCTCTTCACCCCAGTATTAAGCTTTAAGAGGGTCACCCCATGTGACGGCCTGTTTTTTTTACCTTTGTTTGGGATTTTTTTACGAACGATAACAATATACAACTTTGTCCATGGCCGGTATGATTCCGGGCGAATGGATATCTAAAGTGAAAAAACCAAACGGCACTTTAATCAGTGAAACAGTGGACATCGCCTAAACTAGAATATTTTGAAAATATTGAAAAATGAGAAATTGACACGGTTTTGAAATAGTACATTATGTAACGAGTGGGGTATAGTTGCAAATTGCGCACGCGGGCATTTAAGAAAGCTTTTTTATACACGTTAATTAAACTTTTACTTATTCATTTCTGTTTCAGTTCTGGTGTCCTAATAATAATTCCTGCTAGCGGCAATGGCACATTTCATGCAAGATTCGATGAAGTTAAAGCGCTAGTGAGTGGTACAGTTTTCACACACACAAAAAGTGAAAAAACCTACTTAAACGTTGAGACCCTTGGTATGAAACTCGATATCAATCACGTCAACATGCAAGTTCAAAAGATTTTCAACAATAATAAGTTTTTGAGTAAGTGTTTAACCCTGATAAAAATTCCGAAGATGTAAACTACGTCGTAACCGAGGCTGGAAATTTTGGGATAGAAACTGACATAGTCTACGACATCCTGAATACTAATAATAACTGCAAAGTTTGAAGTACATCAGTCAAGCGATTTTCGATTAATCCTGGTCACCGTTTTCAAAAGCATGGTTTCGAAAAAAATGCATTTAAAGCTTCAAGTATTATTTACATATAAATGAAATTTATATTTTTTACTTATTTATCGTCACCTATTCCATATTGTATGGATTAATATCTAAGATCATTGTTGTATAATTAACCTTTTAAGGAATTAAACGGTACAATCCATTTTTTTCGATGAATTATGCTGCACCTTAGGAGAATATGGGGCGCAAATAGAGAAGAGATAACTTACCAGTCAATTTTGTTCGGATCGATTTCAAAACTGTATAGAATATTTTCAAAATGTTATGCTACAAGAATATGCAAAAAACTATAAATCAATTTTTTCAATAGTTACCCATTGCCATGCCTCGTAATATGTCTTACATTTTTCATCACAATAGTGTAAATCAACTGTAAAAATATCATGTCGAAAGGGATAAAACAATTTCCCAAAGGGTTTTATGATTAATTCTGTTTTCAATCTGTGGAATCATTTTTTGTGTTGGTTCCTATTGTCGTTATCTCCGTTATCGTGACCAAACTTTAGACATCTTAGGGGTGAAATGACAGAAAATATTATCCAACTAATAATATTTGGTAAAAAATTATCCAGACGATGATTCCATGAACGAATGATGTTTCTTTGATTAGGTAAATAACAAAATAAATTAATTCTACAATTTCAGTAATTCTAAATGTAAAATAAATTAAATTTTTTGTAGTGCAGAATTAAAGTCTATCCCCACTCTTAGAATATTATATTGGGTCTTTATAATGCAGAACGTCAGGCCCGCTCATCAGTTCTCACCTGGCAATTTAAGTGAAGTGATATGTGAAAGTGATATCATTCTAAAATAAAACTACGTGAGTTTTATTTCGTTACATTTTTGGCGATCCCTGCCAGGATCCGATCAAATACTTCGACAAAAGCATTTCTACGGAAATTTAAGACTTTTGCTCACATAAGTGACGGAAACCTGGAGAGACCAAAAGAATTCTACGGAATTCAATAGATTGAACTCTGGATTGATCCACGGACAACCCGAAAACCTAAAGGAAGTAAGGAGGTAGATAAAATTAGTCCCTGAATTAATTAAGGGCTATACTACGTAAATCTACTAATCCTGAAAATTTTTAAATTGAACGAAACTGACAATAAGGTGGAGGAAAACGTGTCGTACGAGACGATAAGCCTTTAGAGAACGAGACGCTACAGCCAAGGCCCAATGGAAAATCTCGGATGACACCATAGGAAAGACGGTGACATTAAATTTTCCTAAACTTGCCTAGCAACAACGAAGACCATAAGTTTGCCGAAACGTCAGCAAACGGAGTCGAATTTGGTCAGCAAGAAGGAACTTCACGATCTAAATAAGAAACGTTCGTATCATAATTTTGGAAACTCTACCGTTGTGTAAACTCTTGATGCTCCAGAGCACTTCCCATCGTAAAAAATAATCCATTCACTACTTTGCAATCACTCACGTTGTTGTAGCACGACGTAGTGCATTGCACTGTATTAAAAGAACACAAAAAATTTACGCTAATACTACACCCGACACCTAAAAGATAAAAACTCATTACACAAGCAGGTGACACACTGGCATATCGTAACCAGAGAACGCATAACTCGGACAGCTCAGACACCGACTTTTCTTCCTTCCCTGACAACCCCTTTTCTACAGCTACGATGGCAACAACACCCGGAACCTCTTCACCAGCGAATGCTCCAATGGATCAACTTATTCTACAATTAATAGCTAAAGTTGACGAAATTGCGCTTGAACAGAGGAAACTAAACCGAGAAAATAACAACAGAATAGAGGAAATTATGCAATTAGCCAGGGAAGTTGAAATGCAAGCGAAAGTAGAAACAGACAACAGAATACTTGAGGCAGATGAAACTGAAGAAGATCAGGAAGATAGAAAAGCGGCTGAAAACAGACGTAAAAGAAATCAGAAACTAATGGAAGAAAGAAAAAGACATACGACACAGAAGAATAATACTGGAGATGATGAAATTTTGAAAGCTAAAGATATACTTGACACTATAACCATCCTAAATGAACAGGACGATATTGGAGTGGAAGACTTCATTAAAAGTATAAAAAAGGCAAAATTGAGTGCACTTAATCATTGCTCAAAGAATAAAAGGAAATGCAGAAAAAACCATTCTCTTTATTCCAATTAATTCCTATGAAGATCTATATGAGGCCTTAAGACAAAATTTAAAACAAACAGGCTCATTTTCAGCATTAAAATCAAAGCTAGAAAGCTGCAAACAGGGAATAACTGAAACAGTTTAAAACTTGTCCCTCAGATTCAGACAAATCACGAACGAAGTGAATTACAGCATACAAAGCCAGCACACGAAGTCCATAGAAAGACGTATGAGAATAAAAATCAAAGAAATTGAAAACGTCAATAGATACTTATTAAACCTAAAAAAGGAAATAAGACTACAAATCAGACAATGAAAACCAACAACCCTAGCCGAGGCTCAAAATATGGCAATGGAAACGGAAATGAGGCTAAAAGAATCACAATCAGCTAAATCATCTACCCCACCATCACGAACAATTAAATTTGCTCCACGACTACAAATAATTAGACCAGAAGCAAATACCTCAAATTTAAAACTTACCAACCATAACCTACCATTGGCAAACAGAATCAACATGAAATGTTTTAAATGTGATAAAATTGGACAGCTATCTACGCAGTGCTAGGTTAAAACCCAAACTTTTCAGTTAGGCCAATTCCAAAAGAGACCTCAAGTACGAACTATCAACGAAGAGGAATATTTAATCTACGGCAATAGAGGAGGAAGGACATACCGATTACTCGTGGATAGTGGAGCAAAAATAAATTTGATAAAGGAAAAGATCCTCAACCCTAACGATATACCATTTAAGTTTCTAAAAAATTTTGTTATGGGAAAAGATAAAAATACTTCTACATAAGCGGTGTACTTAAACTATTTCCACAAAAAACAATTATTCCACATAATACCCAACGATTCCCCACTACCAGAGGACGGAATAATAGGATTACACTTTTTTAAGAAATATTCCCGACACGCATTAACACCAATGTTACGAGCGTAACCATAATTTCAAAAAGAATTACAAATTAATTATGATTATTGATCGCTAAGTAAAGGTGGCAAGGCCAGCTAAAATTTGCTGACCTCGCATCTCACCTTTGCGACAACTATAACAATTATAGGATTGCTTCGAACGAGTTAATTTCGCTAAAACTCTAGAACTCTCAACTCATTCATACTGTTAGAATGAATGAGAGAGAGAGATAGCAGTAGAAGAGGTTGGGGAGGAGCGACAGAGAAAAACATAAGATCCGTAGCTCTTACTCAAGCCAACGTACACTCATACTACCAAGCGAACCGAGCTACCGCGTGCACCAATACATAGCAGTGCGACCAAGTAACTCGTACGTGCATCTCCAAACGTTCTCCATTCGCACCGTTCTCCGTCCTTTCTTTTCGCAACTCATGCTACCCTTGCGAGTAGCTACCCCCAAATTCAACAGAAATTCAAATACACATAACTGCATAACTACTAGACTACAAATCCGATTTTTATGAAATTTAAAAATTTGCAAAATGAATTAATTCCGCGTTTAATAATAAGGTTACAGGTAATAATTTCCAAATATTATGGAATGAAAGGTAGAACCTGCAATTACTTTGACACTAAAATATTTTTCAATAAAGAAGAAATTTCAAATGCTTAACTCCAAAAACCTCAGCGAAATTCCTCATTCTGCAAACCAATATCCGGTCTCACGTTAGCCATGAGCCGAAGAAATTTCGTGCACCTGTATTATTGCAGTTTTAGCAAATTCCAATGAAGTCAAAGAGTTCATAGTCCTTCCCACAAATAACGCCATATAGATCAACCAATCAGAAAATCCTGACTACACAAAATTCCCACCTGATAAACCGGCAATGCACCTACGAGGGACACGAAATTGAAATTCTCTTCGCCAGTTTGACGAGCTTCTTGAGACGATCAAGAAGTCTCTTCTCTTAGAAATTTCGCCCGTCTAGTCGGCAGTTCGCGTCGATCGTACGTCAATCTGCAAAAGGTTGGACCGAAAATAAATACATCTTTTAAAGTTTTTGAAAGGAGAGGTCTGGTAAAATTTCCTACCGGGGGCGCGCAGGGTCTGAATGAGTGGACGTAAAATTCAAAAATTAAATCTATATCCGACGAAGTGATTTACGCGGTTCAAGTGTTTAGAATCCCCTTGTAAACCCTTACGGTTGCACTACCTCAAGGCCAAAAAGGGGACCGCTGTAAAATATCCTGACTAGGGAGCACGGGCTCTAGCGAAGAAATTTTCTGAGCTAAAAATTCCTCTTTTGATCGCGATCCATGAATAACTTCAAGGCTATGGAACTCAATTCGCGCCACATAACATTGTGTGTGTATGAGGTGAATTCCAAGGGACTCAGTTTACGCCACATAACATCGTGTATGTGTGTGAAGTGAATCCTAAAGGACAACGGGAAACGATCAATAAAAATCCGGACTCGAATCTCAAAACGAGCCAAGATCTTTATTGAAGGTTGAAATTTGGGTTCGTGGGAAGATTTAAAGGAAGAAGGTATATTGGGTTTAATTACCCTTACTTTCTGGGATCAATTATGGTATATCACCTTCAAATTCTTCCACGCGAAAACAAATTAAACTACGAGACGTGGGAGGCGGGACTCAATTCGCGCCACATAACATCGTGTGTGTGAGGTGAACCCCAAAGGACTAGCGTTATCTTAGAGTAGCTCAAAAGACTAATACTTCGGCCAAGTTGAAAGGACTTCGACCGGAATAATCGAATTCCCCTCTATTTTCTTTTGAACTTGTAGGATTAAGAAAAAACTATTTCAACAACCAAGTAAGTGTCAGTATCGTTCCAATGTTTTTCTAAAAATTATTTGTGCACCGATATTCCTCTGTACTACACCCTGATTTCTTATAGTGCTCTCGATCTCCTAATTTCTACGAAATTATAGTTTCACTTTCTTAAATCAATAACATTTTTGATTTTAATAATAAAAGAACTCGTATTTGGTACAATGAAAATTTTGACTGAAAATCTTATTTCTAAATCATTAGCCACCCCTTTCGTCACCTCTCACTAGGGGGGAAAGGACCCTCGGATGAGGGCAGATAATTCATGTATCCACATACCAAGGTATCAAGCAGCATCGACTTCAAATTGAATTCCTTCTTTTTTTCATGCTGGTTCGTTACACCAACGTATTTAATAATTGAAAATAAAAAACTACCTTTACACGATGACGGAGAATTCATTGAAAATATGACATCACAAATTTGCACAATCAACACTCATGAAAAAGATCAAGAAGTATGGATAGTAAATAACGAGAATATCCCAGACGGAATTTACAGAATAAAGGACAACAAAATTTCATTATCATTCTATAACTACACTAAAAGACCAATACAAATTTCAGATAAGCTAACTTTTGAAAAAATCAATCAAATAACTTCCCGAGATGTGAAGAACTTCCAAAAAAGAGGCAGTTCACCTGTTAATAACGAAAGAATTCCAGAACTAATGAAACTATTGAACTTAAATCATATTGAACCCAACATATTAGAAAACATCAAGAAAATAATAGTAGAAAATAACGAAGTTTTTACTTTACCAACTGATCCCTTACCTTGCACAAATTTAACAGTACATGAAATTTTTCAAATTCTGGAAAACCAATAAATCTCTAAGATCTCACAAAATACCAGTGAAGTACAGACAATTTTCTTTTGAAGAAACCAACAAACTTTTACAAAAACGTATAATTAGACATTAAAATTCCCAATTTAATTCACCACTTTGGATAATACCCAAAAAAGGAAACAAACTACACATGGTAGTAGACTACAGACAGCTAAACAAGGATACGGATCAAGACGTATATCCTTCACCATTAATCGATGATATACTAGATAAAATGGGAAAAGCCAAGTTTTTATAAGCCTTCGATATGTCAACCGGTTTTCACCAGATACCGAGGAAAGAAAAATGTAAAAAATATACGAGTACAGCATTTTCAACTTCTCAAGGACATTTTGTGTACAACAGAATGCCCTTCGACCTCAAAAACGCACCTGCTACATTCCAACGGATGATGGATAGAGCTTTCCATGGATTAATTGTCGTGAAAGAACTCATAAAGAACTTTTCTAGTATAGCAAAACCACTTACAAAGATAAATCAAAAAGATACTATATTTGACTGGATACCTAACTGCGAAAAAGCCTTTTTTGATCTAAGACACGTTTTAACGACAGCATCTGTACTAAAGTTCCCTGATTTTAAAGAACAATTAACCTTAACAACCGATGCTTCAAATCAAGACCTCGGAGCTGTCTTATCCCGGAGCGAAACTTTTCGGAGGCCATTAGTGGGGAGTTTTTCTCATAAAATAGTGAACATTGCCTTATTATTGTAGGGTAATAAAAAATCAGCTAATTTTTTTTGTTCTTATCGAAGAAATGTTCATATTTACGTTTTACACTCGTGATGTACAAAAACTAAAACTACGCAAAAAATCACTCATGAAAGAAGGTTTTAGAACA
>JAUEJJ010017318.1:0-13692 GCA_032164275.1 Synergus coniferae | reverse complement strand
TGCCTCATGAAGACTTACTGGACTATCTGCACTACAATATATATATATATATATATATATATATATATATATTTGGATTTAGAAGTATTGGATCCATTGGATCCAATACTTCTAAAAAACAACTAATCTAACTTGTTATTCATACTCTTGTGACGTCTGTGAGATATCCATCTCAGTATGTTCAGCTTCTGTTTCATCTTGGATTTGTTCTGTAGTTGCACTACCATCAGGAGACCCGTTTTCTGGCTCTTCAGTGTCTCCTGATCATCCCTCATAGGCATCTTCCACTTCATTTGACAGCAGTTCATTCTGGTGCTCCAGAGAATTTTAAGATCTTCTATCATCTATTTCTTCTTCACCTGCCGGGTTTTCAAATATTTATTTATTAGGATTTTATTAATATTTGACATATTCTCTAATTTAAATCCTTGATTTAAATAAATATTTCAATGCTTCTAGACTTGTTTAAACGCACAGCAATGTAAATTCGTCTAAAACTGTCAATCCTCCTCTGCATCTCCCAGCACCCACATACGCACCCCTTTGTTCCCCTCACGTCCCACTCATAGCTGATGGCGACGGCATCCATGTATCGGGAGATCGCGCACGTGTGCTTAGCCATTAGAAATGCATTAGGTCATCGAAAAACTCAAATTGAGAAAATCTGATTCGAACCTCGAATCTAGCCTTTCCCACTTGATACCTGAAGGTGTAGGCATTTTATTTTTCATTATATAACAATTAAAAAAAAAATTAAAGAAACCTTTAGATAAACCTCTTCTAATCGATATATAAAAAAATTCTAGCGATGTATAATAACAATTTGACTTCTAGTAATCTTGGAAATTATCATTCAATTGCTCTAATTTTATATTCTAGTTACCTGTAAAAGTAAAATATTCATATTAGTTGATTTACCAGTTTATATTTCTGTAAATCCAACTATATGACTTGTTACATCTATTCGAATTCTAGTAAATTTTTCTTTTACATTTGGATTCTAAATCACCCTAAATATTCAAAGAAATTGTTTGAAATCATTAAATTATATAAACATATAAAATATTTAAGTAAATTGTTTTTACCAATTCAAAAATGATAAAACATCAAAAAAAATATTTATCTGAATTGCTTTTATCAATTCAAAATTGCAAAATATCTAAAACATTTGTTTGAATTATTTTTACTAATTTAAAATTATACATCTAAAAAAAAATTTATTTGCATTATTTTTACTAAATCAAAAATTATAAAGCATCTAAAAATATTTATTTATGTAGATTTTATCAACTCAAATTCTAAGAACGTCTAAAAAAAATTCAAGTGAGATGTAACATCTCCATCTTGATTTTCAAACATGTCTGGACTTGCGTCCCTGTATGCTTGTTCTTGCTTTGTTCTCAGCATGACTCATCAAGTCAGCCATCTTTGATTCTGAGCGTCTCTGACCACACTTCCTTTGTTACTAGAACCATCTAATTTTACTGAAAGTAATATGAATTTCTCTACAAAACACCTTTTCCGCATGCACATGTACGTATACAATCTCTAACTACTTCCGGAAGCTTTATATTATGCATCTACCTATTTCTACTTGTATACAAGATTTTGGCGTGCCGGCACAATTTTAATAAAGAACTTACTTTTCGCGTCTCTAAGTCTTCCTATCTCTCTACTTTCGTTGCTAATCTCTAAAACCTCGTTGCTGGTCTCTAATCTCTCGTTGGTCTCCAATTGCTCGTAGCTGGTCTGCTTGGACCGACGCTTTCAGTCCTTTGTTTGCACTCTTTACACTTTTCACTAAAGAATTCTCACTTTTAGCTAAAGAACTTTCACTTTTTGCGTAGTGGAACCGTGCCTTGGACCCATAACCTATGGGAGAGAGTAGGGTTAAAAGACAAAACGTTTTTTTATAAGTCTAATAAAGTTTCTTTGTTTCACAAGGCACCAACGCCGAACCTGTCTCTAATACGCACCGTCAAGACCTACAGACAGACTGACTACGCGACTCTCTAACGCAGTGATGCCAGAATGTGGAATTTTTCGGCCAAACGCAGCGTGTCGGTGAGTAGGTAGTGTTACACGCTGCGTATACTAGCCGAAAATGCACGAAGTACTCGTCGAACTCGCCCGATTTGATGACTTAGTTTCTCTGGCTTTCAAAAGCTTTAATATGAGTTTCGAGCTGATTTTCTGTTTTACGACAATTAACGCGTTGATAACTGAAAGAACGTCTTCTACTAGTACACTTGTAATCAAATGTAATGAAGGCTTGAAATATTCAATGATTATATTTTTCAAGACACATTATATATTAATATTAATACTATTACTTATCTCAACATTACGAAATTTATTTTTTACAATAATTTTATTTTAATTTGTAAATAATTGTAAAATAAATTTAGCAAAATTTGTTTTAGAAATATTTCATGATTTTAAAAGAACTAAACAATTTTAAAGACAAGTCTTTGTAGTATTTTATAAGAACTAATATGTTCCTTATGAGTTCCTTATGATTTTGGTGCCCAATAAGATTATTAAGTTCTTTCATTCTGTGAAAAAAATATATCATATGTTTTTATCCTTGAAAACAAGTTCTACAAATGTTATTTATTTTAAACGATTGCTTATTTCTTAAATAAAAAAATGAATAATTTTCTCATTCATCACTATATACAAAGTGTAGGTAATCTTTGACTTTACCTGACATTGTTTTATAAGAAATAGTTTAGAAATTAGAAGATTTAAAAAAATCCTTAATTTTTTCTAATTAAAATGTTTAAATATTTGTAACTTGATAAGTTTGCGTATCATGTCGAAATAAAAAAATACGTGTCCATTTTTTTGTTTCTAAAATACAATAAATATTGGAAGCGATTCCATGTTTGATCTTAAGTAATACATAGATTTTAGGAATGAAATTATAAAAACATTTCCATTAGTTGGTAAAATAGTATGAGGTCTTGCCTTTCAAGTGATAATAAATAATTTATTATAAATTAAAAACAATCGTATAGTTGTTCCGAAATTCAAAACGGCCGCGTCGCAAAAATACCGAAAACTGGAAATGAAGCCAATATGAATGAGGCGGGCAGTGAAAGTCAATATGCAGGGGTTTGTAATGACAAAGTTTATTGTAGACACCTCCTTTGAGGAGGTCTGCTAAGAGCTTCTGCCAGGGTGGGGGGTGGCAGACGGATATTTTTTTAAAGCTCTGAGTGTCGCCTATGACATATGTTATATAAATTTCATTTGAAAAGCAGATAACAGACTTTAGGTCTGAAAATTATATAATTTTTAATTAAATTAATGACACATCTGCCAGGATTTGCCCTGGCAGACCGACAGTTCCTTAAACTGCTATAACTAAGGTTTCATTAATCACAATGTAAAAGAAAAGTCTTATGACGGAGTCAAAATGACAGTGGGATCTCGGACTATAAAGCTTTTGAAAGCCAGAGAATCTGAGTCATCAAATCGGGCGAGTTTGACGAGTACTTCGTGCATTTTCGGCTAGTCTACGCAGCGTGTAACACTACCGACTCACCGACATGCTACGTTTGCATGTATTCCTCCCAGTTGGAAACGTGGTGGGGGCCGAAAAATCTCACGTTCTGGCATCACTGTCTCTACGCATACACTATAGTGCTCTGATAGTGCGATACTTTTTCTATATATTATTGCCGCCTCGCGGCAGGATTGATGAAGCTTTATGTACTTCTCACACAAGTAAAACATTCAATTCCTATATCTTTCGCGGCTTTTTCTATGTCTGGAGGTAATTCGGAAGACTTATTGCACTGCTCACTTTATGAGTTCATGTTGGTCTCAAATTTAGTTTCATGATGCCGTTTTTTAATATGGACAGACGCACTCGATCACGATCGAAGTAGATTGAAATTGATTTTAAGATAAGTCCCGAAGCCCGAAGGATAACACAATGAAATGCGAATACTTTCTAAAGTATATGTAAATGCGCGAGTGGACAGAAAAACACCGCCATTTGCCATAGATTTATCTGTCACTTTCTTCCCTTGACTAAATAACTTGATTTTCGACACGCTCCACAGGCATCGAAAGTCGAATTTTCGATTGAGCTGTGATGAAAAGTAGTTTTCATTTTAATCGGAAAAGTATTGTTAAAAATTAAAAAAATTAAATATCCACGCCAATAAACGTGAGATATGAAAAAATATTACAAAAAACTAGAATTGGTTTTTTAGAAAGTCAAATAAAAGTTCTGTTAAACATTTATTTATAAGACCAATAATAAATCATTAGGATAATTCTTTTAATTCTTTTTTTTAATGATTTATTTGAATATATTATACGGTGAAAAGAGCCGAGTGCGGAGCGCGAGATTTAAATAGATAATTTTTAAATCAAAAAAAAAAAATTTTATAATTTACACATAAAAAATATATAACACCGAGCACTAAGCGCGACGATCTTTCGGATCTAATCGTGGGTGGATTCAGGAGGGGCACGGCAGCTTCCCCCACCCAAAGAGCCCAGATTAAAAATTTTCTAATAAGGTAATTGTAGTTTATGAAAGTGGAGGGGGGAGGGTAATTATTAGGCGGCTCCTTCCAAAATCCTTTGTCTGGATTCGTGACAGATGTATCAGGATGTCGTTTGTTTTGATATCAAAAAGTAATGGTGAGTGTGGGTTATTACTTGTATATAAATATATTTTTTCTAATTATTTGGTCTAGAATAATGCTAAAAATAATGTATAAACTTTATTTTGTAAGTAAATAAATAATTATATAATGTTATATTTTAAAAATTAAATTTTAATATCTGCCGCATAAAAAATCTATGAGACATTTTTCGGTATTGTTAATAATTACCGAACTAAATTTATTTGAAAAAAGTATCTAAAAATTTTCATTGTAAATATCTTTAAAAATAAAAATTTCGTATCTGTGAGTGTTCACTGAGTATTCAGCAACACAGAGAAAAATGCAGTTCAAAATCTTCGATATTACTGCTATTATTTCGGATTTCATTCCCAAACGAGTCTACCTTTTCAGATCCATAATAAAAATCGAATAAATGATTCATATGCAAATATTTCATTCGATGGTCAAATAGTAAGAATAAGTTAGTACGCAATTATAAAACGAATCTATATGCCGTTTAGTTAATGATCCTATACTAAGTATAAAACGTGCACGAACTTCATACTACGATTCATACACAAGCCTTATGAGTAGGGACCAAGCGACTGGAGCTTAACGGTAGGCGCTCGTGGAGCTTGTCTGGTTTAGTCTAGTAGTCAGTCCTATACCACACGCAAACACTTTTGTTTGGAATCGCAAAAAAAAGAAACAAACATGTGCCGCAGCTTTGAAGGTCTAGGTTTATTGTAAGCTGAAATAGAAAAATCAGGTTAGAAGAAAACGAAACTGGCGGGAATCGAACACGGGTCTCCGGGGCAGCAGTCGGACGAATTTCCATGTACCTATAAGAGAATTATGAGAATGGAAATGGAAACATCCAATGTAGTAAACACGTGAATGAATATTGAGGTACATTGGCTTATATACCGTCTTCTGGAAGTATAGGACTGACTACTCGACGTTTTAAAATGTGTGCAAAACTACACTTAGAAACTCTACAGTGCATTCTCCAATTTATACTCTGACGAATTTTTCATCAATCCCATTGTAACTTTACATGGTAATAAGCTTTCATTTTATAATTTCCATTGCTATGAGTATTCTGCAAAATATATTTATATCTTTAAACTCAATTCTAAAATAGTTCAGTTTACTTTCATTTTTAAAAACGATAAATGTATTTTCTTTAAACGAGCATAAAACTTTGAATTACGATTACATTTTGTAACTGGATAAAATCGTAAGATATCTTCAGTACTACTTTCTTCAATAAAACGTATAAAACTTTGACATTTAATGGCACTTAATGCCGTTAGCATATAAAATATTTATCAATATATTTAGGACTCATTTTCATTTCTTATGGCTGCTAAAATATCTAGGAACGGAACCTATATTCGTGCATTCATTTCTACTTGAATGGCACTTTTTAAAATTATTTAGCAGTTTTTCCGTAACCGAAATTTTCATTTTTCTCATATTCGATTTAACACTTATATTTGAAATACAAAATTTTGACTTTTAATTATGTAGATCCATCCAGCTGTCGTGTTGTATTTTTCCGACTGTAAGTCCGTTTTAACAGAATATCATGAAGCCTTTTTTCTCATATTAATAAATAAAATATTATGAAACCTATTTTTGAACAGGTATACCATGACGATATACATAATGATTCTTTAAAGTGCTATCGAAGAACCTTTGAAATTAAAAAGAGATTTTTCAATATGAAGCTGACAATAGATATCAAATCTTACCTTTTTTTTCAAAAGAAAGAGATTCCATATACAAATTTCAGCCAGTCTAAGCTACATATAATTGAAGATATGGAAATAACAACTGGATAAAAACCACTTAACGTTGGGAACCTAATTCCAATTCAATTATTTATTACTAGTTGCCACGTTCAAATTATAGTCTTTATTCAATTGTGATTCTCATGTTTTCTATTGTATCCAATAAATCCGTAATTGTTAATAAAAGGGAAGAGAAACTATAAGTCTATATTAGAACATGAATTTTTTTATAATTCTTCATGGAATTGAACTTGCTGATTTTAAGTGTGTAGATCATTTACTATTGTTATTGCAAGTTAAAAAAGTGTTTTATCTATTTCTTTTTACGCGTGGTTACACTATAGTAAAATTGTAGTAAAATAATCTTTCATTGTGTACTCGATAAAAATTTAAAATCTGGTTATTAATGCAAAAGAGATATTAATTCACATAAGTATGCAAAATCTGCGTATGAAAAGGCTCCACTTTGTTGATCGCCATTTTGTAAGGTAAATGTTTGCTTCATGTATCAGCGTTATATACCTACAAAACATAAGTTCACTATGGTAAATCCAATGAAAAACTGTGTATAATTTTGTGCAACGATTTCTGATGCCAATTCTAATTTTATAAACCTTCATAAACCTTTATAAACCATGAGTCAGGACATCTGGTTCTTTTGCACCTTTTAAAGTTTAAAATTCGATTTTCTTGTGGTATCACTTCACTGAGAGGTTTGTGTTTTTTACAAATGCCAATTTTGCTAGCACCAAACAATTCTTCAGCACTGGCGTGCTGAAGAATATGTTTGGAAAATTCAAAAAAATAAAATTTGCCTGCCGAGAGGGCATAAGAATTTTGGGACATCTTTACAACGTCATAAGACACTTTTACAACATTGTTACGACATAGCATAGGATATTGTAAAGACATAGTAAAGATATCGTAACGATGTAAAGATATTATCAAATTTTGGGCCCACTTGGAGCAAAAAATTTTCTTACCAGAATTAAAGTTGACAATATTCTTCAATGAACTATTATTAAGTCTAACAATATTATATTTCTAATAGATGTCCAATTACGCAGCCACACAAAGGAAAATCTGGTACTTTTTACGACACACATTCAGCGTTTCAAAATACATGAGAATACGAATATATGTGTCTCGTAAAAAGTACCAGACTTTTTTTGTGAGGCTGTGTTATTCTCCTTTCAAAACACCAAATTTTTTCGAATTGTTGCTACTATGGTTACTATGAATGTACTGAGCAATTTTGATATAAAGCCGGTGTCCCAAAATTAATTTTTAACTCTGCGTCAAACGCAAATTCATGAGAGTGAAAGAGACAAAAGTATATTTCTTTCTTTTTCACTCTCTTTACGACGCAACGCATTGCGAATCCATGGGACGACATCCTAAGCCGTCCCAAAACTTAACTAATTTTACAACAGGTCATTCCATAATAAGCATCGTCAAAGTATTTATGTTATAAATTATTAGAACTTTAAGAAAAGTGCGTAGAGGATTAGGGGCTATTCAAGTATTACGTAACATGTTCTTCGTTTGTTTAAATAAAGAGAGAATAAAACAGCCGTGAAGTTGAAAAGGACACATGGATTTAAATAAACGAAAAACACGGTACGTAATACTTGAATAGCTCCTTATTTGCTTTTTACTTTTTGCAAACTTTTATCTACTTTAATTTTCATAAGAACATTTTTTTTTGCTCTAAAATTCGCTGGAAAACTTCAATCTCTACAATAATAATTTTTTAATCCTTTTCCACAAATTAAGTCGAAGATTCGTTTTTAACAAACCAGCGAGCCCTAAATGAAGCGTTCTAGGAAAAAGATTGAATTCTAATTTAAAGTTATTGTTCTCTAGAATAATATGTAATTGAAAAATAGTGATAATTGTAAAGTGATGAAACTATACTGAGAGAATTTTTATTTGAATTACTAAGTTTTGGAAAAGTAATCTTAATAAGGAGAGAAAGTGAATATTATACTCTGAACAGCCCTATTCAAGAAATGTATATTATGAATATGTTCGTTTGAAAATATGTTCCAAACGCTTCTGACTAACCCTGTTTTGTTCATGTACACTTTTAACTATCGGTCAAATATTAAATGATGAGTTATAATTATTGTTCGTATAAGAAATTTCTGATGCTCAAATTCTCTCTACGGAAGTTAGAAATTATTCTTTCAGTCTCACGAACGTAATATATAAATTTTCGGAATAAAGTCACTTTTATCCTTCTCTTGAATTTCGAGCACTAAATTTTTATTCACATTTATTTATTAACCCAAATAAACAGTCTCTCAGTATACCTATGTGTGACAACCTGACCTATGTCTCGATAACCATAGAATATGATTTGATTTAGAAAGAATTCGGTTATGTGATACTATAAAATAGCCAAGTTTAAGGAAAATAGGTAAAGGTTGAAAATTCGATGTATGTTAAGTTGAGTACTCTTTAAATGCCTTATTGACATTTAATTAATGTCGAAAATTTATCTAAAGACTATATACATTCCCGACGTGTTCATATAATATTCCCCGTAAGTTTGAAGAATATAAATATGAGCGTTATTTGCATCTCCGGACATTCTGGACCGACAATGTGGGCACTTTCAATTTGGTTATATGCACAAATTTAATCGATTTATCATTGTACGTAACGGTTATTATTTTAAAAATATTAAGACAGTAACGTTTATATAATTGTTAATTGTGAGGATTCTACATCGTACATCGACCGAGAAAAAAAGTAGAGAGTGTAGTTATATTATAATTATATTATAATAACATAAAATCTTATAACTAAAAAACCCTTGAGAAAAAGTATCTTTGGAAGAAGTATTGAGAAATTATTGATTCCAATATTTCTCTTTCACAAACGAATGATTACAAGAGTTACCCGAACGAAAGCTTCGGATTGAAATTTATTCCGAACCAATCCGAAATTTTCCGAATCATGCTGGGATTTTTATCCGAACCAAACAGTTTCATTCCAAATCCAATCTAGACTCAAAGGAAGTTTTCAATCCGAATTAATCTGGGGCACTTTTAAAATCAATTCGAACCTTTAATCCCAATGAATTCGGTCAATCTGAATTAATCAGAATTAATCCGAATATTCAATTCGAATGAATCCGATCAATACAAATTTAACCGAATTTTTCGGAATCATTCGGATTGATTCGAATAAACCGGATTAATTCTGATCCATTCGTATTGAAAGTTCTGATTGACCGGATTCAATCGTAATGATTTTGAATAGGCTTTGGATTGGTTCGGATTGCGGATTAGATCGGAGTGAAACTATTTGGTTCGGATACAAATTCCGAAATGATTTAGATTGTTTCCGAATGAGTTTCAATCCGAAGCTTTGGCTAGAGTATCCAACAATTATTATGTATATTTTTAAAATTTCATTTCATGTACAAGCTAATCCAATGAATAATAAGTAAATCAGTTAATGATGTTGGATCCAAATGCTGTACTGGAAATTATATTTCATTTTACTAAAAAATTTTGAAAATTTGGTAACATTTTGCTCTATAGTTTTAATCTTTTCTGAAACGAAAGAGTGTTTATTTAGTAAAATAAAGAGCTTGAATTTTGCGGTTAGAACTTGGATCCAACAGCCTTAAACCTAATTAATTTACATAATATATGCACTGCCCAATGGCGTGATAACTTCACAGTGAACACCAGGAAGTTTTGAAAACGTCCTTGGAAAATATATATACATGTGACTTGACATCTTTAAGAGCGATTAAAGATCCTTAAGGGAGAGTTGAAACAAAACGCTTCTTTTGATCATTATTTTTGTCGTACAAACAGAAGAGGTGGACCTAAAATAGGTGCATTTTTCAAATAAGATTTTTTAAATTCTGTAACTGAATTACTACAAAGATAATTAAAATGATTAAAAGGTTAATAATATACGTGTCTATAGTCACTAGCGTACCCAACATACACACTCTTACACACACGCTTACTTCAAAGTAACCAATTGATACTTTCTTCTCTGTTCTCAAACTCTATGACTAATATTGGTTTACCTATTTTGTCATTCCCTTGGCTAACTTTAAATTTCAACTTATCTGGTTTATTCTCAACTAACACAGCTTATGTTATTATAATTTTTGTTTCACTGATCTTGACTTCTAAAAAGCTTCTGTTGCTGTATTTTCTGTACAGTTGAAGCTCTGCCTTAAGTTTAGCAATTGTTCGGGCAATCACACTTTCGTCTTTCCATTTACTCTCTTCAAAAACAATAACTTTACCAGTTGTGACATAAAAAACTATCTAAACTATCAGTGGCACTTGATAGTTTCACGTCTGATGTGGAGTTTCGTTTACTGTTATCTGCACCATCTTCATCATCATATTCTATTCTTTTCGTTCTTAGTCGTCTCTGTGTTTCTAGGTCTTCTTTTTTTTTTCTTGTCAGGGAATAACGACAATTAGTTTTCAGTATAAGTGTTCCTGTGCTTGCATCAGTATCAAGAACTTCAGCAATCTCCTCGATGCCTTCCCTGGAGAAAATTGTTTCTGCTAGTGGAGTCAGTATAAATGTGTCATTACTCCCTTCAGATACTGTTGTTTTTTCATCAACTTTTTATGGAAAAATAAACTTCCATGTTTTGTCACCCTAACCTGACTTAACTTTCCTTGAGTTATTTCGAACCGACTATCTGGTTAGCTAATCGCGCTCTTCAAAAGTATGGTAGAACGCGCAGTAGGATAATCGACGATTAACTATGGCGTTAACTTTACCCCGCCGTCAGTTAACCAATTATTTAACCGAGGTTGGTGGAACTGGCCCTTAGTAATGTAATTTAGGCAGTGGCATCCCAACTTCTCCACTTTCTGAAAACGTGTAACAATATCCATTAACGTCATTTTCAGGCAGTAATCATTTGAACTTCCTTAGATCAACTGAGCAAGATGCTTTTGATTCAAAGTATCTATTATAGATTGTATGAAGTCAGACTTACTAACTTCTGGTACTTCTACCAGATTGTATCAGATTGAAGAGGAAACATGTATCAACTTTCCCTAGAGGCACTATAAGGGCGATAAAATTTTTAAGCACAACTCTTTTCAATCTTGCCTCTTCTAGTGATGAATTGCGCAAATTTAATTTTTTTGGAGTTTAAAAGAGAGGACTGGTTTAGAAGGACTGGTGCAATGTGACTAATTTTTCGGGAAAGAGTTACATATTATCTGTTAAAAGAGGTATTTCAAAATTCTATCACTTTTAAATTATCATCACAGTGAACACGTCATCGTTGCATAAAGATGTATACAAAATTTGTATCCACTGGGATGTCTTTAAAAAAAGGGTGCACTAACATAAGCTTTTATGTGATGCCCCCACCTATGGATCTAGTTGAGATTTTTATAACTACTTGCCATTGACAGGATATTAAATTTTCCAAATGATTATTGCGCGTGAAAATAACACATTTATTATTAATAATGCTGAATTGATATGCTGTAATTCCAGCGACTTTATTGAGATATTAGAGGGACTTTGCCCCCCCCCCTTATAAATAAATATTGATAGATATCGATGTTTTTCACAGCCCTTATAATAAACACAGTTGAAATTGGAAAAATTAGTGGTCCATGCCTCCTCAAAAAAACTGGTCCATCTATCCTCCAATTGCCAAAAAAAGTAATATGAGAAATAAAAACATTGCACATCCAAATACACTCAGGTGCCAATACTTAGCCGGCCTCAGGTCTGGACGGTCAAGAAGTGGACCGCGGATTCAGGCAAAAACTCAGGATCGTAGGTATAGTACACTTTTATGTGTAGAATAGTCGTCTAGAGAGTCACCACAGTGGTCGCCACGTAAACAACTTCTGCTACGCCACTGACTCTTGGAGCATGTGAGCTCTTCAAAGGTCCTTATAGGCATCCAAGGGACGCTGCGGGGGGGGGAGCAACCGTGAACACGGCCAAAAACAGGGGGGCCAAGCTTGAGTGTATGTAGGTTTACATAAACTAACCTTGCTAAACACAAGTCGATGTTTCTATGTACGACAGTGGTTCTCCAAATAATAATGTATTGATGAGCAATAATCGATGAGAACAAGCACACAAAAAGTTTTCAACACTTTTTTTAAATGACGCGCACAATGCTTCTGACGTAACTGCATGAAATCACATCAACATAGCGAGCTCTCGGATTTCTTGTATTAGTGTCAAGAACTACTAACACAGTGAAAACTAGCTCGGTCGGTAAAGTGGTATTAAAATGGTGACGAATGGTCCATCTCTCCTCCTGGTTTATCTCTCCTCCATTTACCCTATCAAAAACTACAATTACAGAATGTATGTAAACCGGTACTATTGAGATCTCGTCCGTTGGCTTCCATTTTCATATTGCTTTGAGCAAAATTTTCTTCCTGTAGTACGACGCGACGTTCGAAGCATTTAGAGAAATGAAAGGAAATTCAGAAAACTTTGAATAATAACCACGCAGTGGGTCACGGATTGTCGACGGTTTAAATCATGCTTCTGATTAGTCAACTTTGTTGCTCTGTAATTTGAAAACTATGTACTTTACAACATTTTGTAACTGTAGTTTTCGACTTAGTTCTTGCCATATTACTTATAGTTTCATTTAACAACACAACTCGTGGAGTACCTTGTATATGGGTATATAAATCTTAAATCACGGTTACTTTTAATTCACTGATATAAATTATTCGCTAGAAATTTTCTCACGAATTGTCGATATTTTTTCTCGTATGATTTTTTTCTTCGAATTCTTGAATGTTATTATAGTTTTCAACTTAGCTTTTACTCTGGTATTTGTGGTTTCACTGTGGCAGGAAACTCGCGAAACACCCTATACATATTCCCTATGAGTACCAGCATTGATTTTGTTATACAGTAAGGTTATTCACGTCTTTTATGCGGAGGCGAAAAATAATATATGAACTCAAAAAGTGTACTTATTCCTAATTACTTATTTATGTAGAAATTACGCAAAATTTACACTCAACTCTTCATATGATATATATTTTGGGAAATTTAATCTTCTATCAAAGGTAAATTGTAAAAATCTCAACCAGATCCAAGCGGGAGTAGTAAATACATGCTTATTCTGTTATGTCCTTTCATGATAAAGAAAACAGTAGATCCAGCCATTGGGTTACGACACATACATAGATGCTTAGGGGCTGTTCAAGTATTACGTAAGCACTTTTCTGGCCATTTTTAACCCCCCCGTCCCCCCATATAAGCAACAGTAA
>JAUEJJ010017307.1:1613-13692 GCA_032164275.1 Synergus coniferae | reverse complement strand
CAAAATTCATTTCACCTACGGCAACACATTCCTAACCTACATTGACGTATGTACATTTAGAATTTTAAACTGCGCGCTAATAGCAACCAATCAGATGCCATAAGTAAGTTGCCACAATAGAAAGCATTTGTTGCCCAACATGAGACTTCCCGCTTCCGTAAGGGAGATGTTGCCCTCAGAGAAGTTGCCGTTTTTGAGATTTGTGTGAATGTTTTAAGAGCATATGAGCAAATTTATAAGATTTGTTTGAGATAACCCGGCTTTCTAGTTTCTTCTCCCAAATTTTACTTTTTGAAACAACAATATTTAATTTCATGAGTGATGAAAATCTTTAATTAAGATTATAATTAGACTCTAAATGAATTTTCAAAATTACTTAAATTCAATTCAAATGCTGGTTATGCTTACAGAATGGGAAAGGAAAGCTGTCGAATCCTATTCGGTGATATGGGCTAATTTATATGGAATATTCTGGAAGAACATTTTTCCTTTTCAATTTATTTTATAATTTACAAAACCGATGTACCTTATACATCTTATGAAATCTGCAGCACAAAAATTACACAATATACATGTAAAATACAAGGTTCAATATGTTCTTTCTGTACATAAAGTGCCAAAGTTTTAGAAACAAATATCAGTTTCTACCACGTTTCTACTTATACAAAGTTAACAAAAAAGTCAAGAACACAAAATAAAAATTAAAGGCAAATGAAATAAAAATATCGTAGCACAAAAAAAATTCGAGGGTGGAAATCGAATCAAGTAATTTATGTAAAAGAAAAAAAATGGTAGAGAGAAAGAAATGTAATTCACATAAATTACTCGAAAAGTTTAAAACCACTTTTTCTCGAAACTGGTAAAAAAAATGCATCTTTCTGCTTAGACATATCTCCTGGTAATGGATTTTAGTAAAGAAAAGTTTGCATAAATAAAAAAAAAAAACATGTCTGAGCCTCCTTTTGTACAAATACAAATTTTTAGTAATATTTTCACTTACAAAGTAAAATTATTAGAATAAAAATAAAAAAAACTTCAAGGAAAATTATTATTTCAAACTAAATGTCCATTATTCATCACAGTCGAACTTTCTTTTCCTATTCGTAATAGCCGTACAATGTTCTGTGAGATAATGCATCTTTAACGATTTCTTTAAAATAGATTTACCGCAAATCATACAACCATGTGGACTATCGGAATCGAATTTAGGTTCATGTTTTCGAAAGTGGTCCTCAAGTTTCGAATCTGTATCGAACCTCATATCACACCTATCGCAAGCAAAGGCATTTTGCACTCCCTTGTGCTTATTCAGGTGACAATACATCATATATTTAGTTTTAAGCGAGGTATTACACATTATACAATTCAATGGTTTAGCCAATATGGAGTGAATACTATAAATCTTTTTCATCTCATGTGTAACCATGTGCTTGTAAATGCTCTCCTGATTAGAAAAGTGACCTCCACAAATATTACATACGTAGTTTGAGTTTTGATGAACCTCCCTCGTGTGAATGTTCAATTTTTCTTGTGTCTGGAACTCCTCGTTACATTGTTTACATGAAACCAAATGCGCGGTACTCATATGAGTCACCAGCATCGAAGTTGTGTTGAATTGTTCCTTGCAAACAATACACTTCAGATCCTTCAGATTCAGACTAAACACTTGAAGCTTCTTAAGTTTATTTTCCTCGTTGCATCTCTCCATATGGTTATTCATGTGAAACCTAAACATATTCTTATTCTTCGTATTATAGCCACATATGTCACAAACTTTAACTGAAGACAACTTAGTGTTCATATGAGTCTGCAGATGTGTGTCATAACCCTTTCTCGATCCAAAACTGATCTTACAAATTCCGCAATTATATGTCCCATCTATTTTTACCATTGCATAAGTGTTTAGAGCCATTGGATCATTGCCATGCTGCTTTTGAATGTGTTTAATTATTCCATCTCTTGTCGTAAAAACTATTGAGCATTGCATGCACATGAACATTTTTCTCTCAGTGAGTTCCGCCTCAATCGCTGCTTTTAAATTAAAATCAGAGTCCTCCGAATTATCTGAGAGTTCAGCCAAACAATTCATGTCTTCATTTTCCTCACCTTTTTGCTCTTCCTCTTCGTCCGGATTTTGAAAAATTTGATTTTTGGAACTAGAGTCTTCTTCCAGATCAATGATGGGAATTTCTGCCTCGTTTTTGATAGGAATATTTACAAAGTATATTTCGGATTGAGGATGAGATTTATTTTCCTCTTCAGCAGTCTTTACCTCTTTTTTTCCTTTATTTTGTACCGGTGCTACATTTTCCATTTCAAGACGGAAGGGTTTATTGATATATGTATTGACTTCATCTCCTGGAGATTTATGAGCCTGTACATGTAAAAGCAGTTCATTCTTTTCGAGGAAGGAAAGACCACAAAGGTCGCATTTAAAAAGACTTTGGACGTTCTTTTTGAGAATCCTGACTTTTTGGATTTTTTTGGGTGGTCCCTTTGTTTGGTCTTCTGCTTGTTCATCTATTTGACCTACAATTTTAACTGGAATTGATGAGTTCATCTTGTGAGTAGTTGGAAAAGCTTTGGTTTTTAGTATTGAGAGCTCGAGGCCTGGAGTTGCCGCGGCGTGCATTTTTAAATGGGAAAGATACGCTAGGGAACTTTTTACCACGCCCTGACATACTGTGCATTTGTATTGTTTCGTTTTAGATTTGATAATATTTTCTGCAATAAGTTCAACAGCTTTGTGCTCATTCTCCATATGCCTCGTTAAGTACGCTTTACTGACAAAGATGCGACCACAATATTTGCAGGAATGCCTTTGGATTTCGTCACTGAGTGGATCATTATCAAGAGTAGTGGACATTTGTTCTTTTTCAATATTGGTTGTTTCACAGTCTTGGAATTCTATGGACACTAGCTGTTGAAATGGAGTTTCTTTAGAATTTCTGTAAATAAAAAAAGAGAAAGTTATATTAAAGACTTTTTGGGACAGTTCAAATTGATGATTTTTCTTGTCGAGAAAAATTTTTAATGTTAAAGGATTTAAAAAATATTTTAATGAATTTCAAGGGATTTCAAAAGCATTAGCTGATTTCAAAAAACTTTAAAACATTTTTGCGCGATTCCATTAGATTTTAAAATAATTGAAAAATTTCTACGATGTCCCTGCTGTAATTCCGGTTGTTCAAAATGTCAATTATAATAATTTGTATAATCAGAATACTTAAATACTTACTCTGCATTTGTAGGCGGAACGTCGTCAATTTCAAGCTCTTGTTTTATGATTGGTGAGTTAATTTGAGTTGGAACGGGTTCCGATGTGTTATTTTCTTCATTCATTACTTCCACTTTTACTAAGTTTTCACTGCTTTCTTCATTAATTTCTATGTTTTTAACTTGAAGGCTATTTCTCATCTCTAAATTTTCATTATCCGGTTCTTTTTGCCGAATTTGCTGAGAACTTGAGGACTCTGATGGAAAAACTTCATTCTGGCTCGATTCATTGCTATCATTATTTGTAACAATTGGATCTACTATTTTCGCTTGCTGAAAACAATCAAATTACTTAGTCTTGTCCACGCTATATTCTGAGAGTCCGTGGAGAATCACTTACATCATTTATTGTGCTCAGGTCTGTCAATAATGCTAATTTCAATTTTTTTTCTGAATCGTGAAATTGTTCCAACGTTTCGACGACTAACAATAATTTCGCCGCACAAGTTCGACAAATAAGTGCGGGTAAACCATCCTGACTTTTCGTGAAAATCTGAAAAATATAGTTTTTTTTTAATAAAATTTTTAATACATATTGAATTGAACTAGAAATTGACTTCAATTTTAAATACTCTTAATTTTAAGTTTTTTTCAACTATTATAACCTGTAACTAAACATTTTTTCTTTTTTCAATACAGAAAAACATTTTTTGGTAATAATGACTTACTTATAATAATAATCTGATAACAATAATATTTAATAATAATAATAAATAATAATAATAATAATTACTTACCCCAAAAGGTCGCAATTTTATCATTAACGAATGGTAGTAACTGCCATAAATTGGAACAAGAAATTCTGTGAACTTCAAAGAACTACAGAGTCTGCATATTTTCATACGTTTGTTTTTCGACGATTCTTTCAAAAGAAGTTGTAGCTCTGAATTCGTGTCGTAGATACCACTCTAAAAATGTATTTAGATTAGACATTAAATTTCAAGTAAATAAATGCGCATCTTTCCGTAATTCCCTTTCTCTGAATTTAAGGTTTTTTTTCTTTTTGGAAATCTTGATAAGTATAATTTACATCTGATAGATATATCATTAATTAAA
The DNA here is from genome assembly GCA_032164275.1 of Synergus coniferae. Classification (NCBI taxonomy): domain Eukaryota; kingdom Metazoa; phylum Arthropoda; class Insecta; order Hymenoptera; family Cynipidae; genus Synergus; species Synergus coniferae. The sequence goes on along the minus strand of JAUEJJ010017307.1, from coordinate 9,360 downwards.
TAAATTAAAGTAAAACTGAGCTGATAGAAATTTTACGAGGTTTCGGAAATTATTTAGCAGCTTTTTGCCGATTTGGGAAACAGAATGTTCGGTAATTTAGATGCGCCTCAAACTTCCAAACTGGAATTTCATTTTAATCAATGAATTACATTTGAAGCCGAATCTTCAGGTTCACTGTGCTGGAATTTCGTCGGCATTGAATAAACGTCTTTCCATTTGACAAGTGTGGTCTTTTGTTCTGGATCTTTAAAACATTTATCTTCAAAATGTTCTGCACAAAGGAAGAGACGAGTGAGTTGATCCATTGTTTTATTTAATAATTCTGGAAATTTGCAAGCTTCTGCCCAAGCTCTCGCGCTGTAAAAAATTAATTATATGAATGATTTTTATTATTTCTATTTGAATTTTATTTACTAAAGGGGTGCTAAGGTTTCAAAATTCCTTGTAATTTCCAGACCTCTATAATTAAAAACTGTACAATTTAAAATATATAACTGGTAATACCACAATATACATATCATTTAATATAAAAAATGAGCTAGTTTTTTTGAATTAATAAATCTAGTTATTTCAAGTTAAAATAAACATCTGTTGTTATATGAGTTTACAAATGTTTATTTGTTTAAAATTTTATAAAAACTCAAAAAATTACGAAAATGTTTACAAGAGGTTACGTTTAGAATATTATACTCACAACTTATCTGACTTTGGAAATGGAAAAAACTTCAAATCAGGTCTTGTATATGTCGTATTGAAGCACGTTCGTGATGCACAAGTTCTCAAAGTCATATTTAAAGTTTTTATAATTAATATAGCAATGTTTATTGAAATAAATTTGTATAAATCTCTTTGTGCACATTACACCAAACGCACCAAACCAAACCACCAAACTTATACAAGACAAATACCGCTTACATATATGTATACCTAACCAAACCTAACTTAAAAACACAATTGGGAATTTGGGATCCCGTCGGTTAAGAAGATGTTCAGCTAAAGGATATTTAAGGGCTGCACATTTTACCATAAGAGCAATTTAGTTGAGAATATTACCTTGAGAACGGTAACGAGAGAATAAGAATATAACCGAGAATATTATCGACTATTGTGACCAGATTCACAGATTGTGACAGACCAATTGGACAAACTATAAATATTTTTATAAATTAACAATATAGACAACATCTAAAATATAGTGGCAAAATCAACCAATAATATTTATCAAGTAAAATGACGAAATCGAGAATTTTAAAATTAGAATTTGGTTCCAACCACCCTTGCATAGGTGGTAATAATATTTTAAACAATTCAATTTTCTTTATATATATATATATATCTGTATATATATATAATTCTCATCTAGTATTTGCCGATTTTCCAATAATTACGTTTCTTAGAAACGTAATTCTAGTTTTAGTGATAAATATTTAGTATTGTTGAAATTATTTTCCTCTACTATTTGTTGATTTTCCCAGAATTACGTGTTTTCGGAAATTCATTTGTTCATACTCGAGTTTGTTATTCCGCTTCGTTATTGGTAAATTATGGTTCTCATCATATAATTTGACCCGTGATCTCAAAGTTGGCTCCCTGAGCGCACAAAACGCTAGTAGATTCTACTGGAGAACCGAGAAATGTTACCATTAGTTGTAATCTGGTGCGCGATTCAAAATCGAATTAAATTAATTCGATTTTCAATCGCGCGCCAAATTATAACCAATGGCAACATTTCTCCAGCGGATAGTCGACGTGCGCTGTGCGCGCAGGGAATCAACTTGGTACGTTGGTGGGGGGAAAAGAGAAAACGAGGAGACGGGCAAGTGGGAGATAGTTGGATCATGAGTGGGAGAATCGAGGAGCTCAGTTCGCTCCTAACTCGCGTGAAGTCTAGTTCGTAAAATTCAAAAACTGCGCATCTTACGTTCGCGATTAATGTTAAATTAATTATCAGTCAATTAATTAAAATTATCGATTAACATTAAAAATAGATTCAAATTATTAATCAATATCTTTTTCAATAATCTTAAAACAACAAAATTTTATATATATTTTTTGTCGTAGTTTATTCTAAAGTTTTTTTTCAATTTTACAGCGTCTAAATTTCGCGATGATATCCGTAATAATAATAAAGTGAAAAGTCTTATTTTTTCGGGAGTTTATTGTTTTAAGTGCTTTGTTCTATTGTGAAGTGTTTTTATATTCCGATGTTTTCGAAGAAACGAGTCTACTGGCCATTGGCAGGGCGATTATTGGAAAAATCGTTTTCCCGAAGGATAGTGGCTATTGTTTTGAAAAAACAGGTTCGTATCTGATCTTTTTCCAAACAAACCCTAAATATTTTTGTATACAGTAATTTCCTCTGGGTTTGGTATAAAAAATCACTTTTTGATAACTTTCTTCTTATTGCGTAATATGGCACTTTATATGGCTAATCTTTAGGATTTGAAATGGATTTGGGAAAATCCAGGAATTTTCCTTATTTTTGCAATTAATACAAATAATGCATCCTCGTTTTCAAAAAATCATATAAAATATTGCGCTTTGAATTTCGAGTGCTATTATACTGCTATTCGGTATTATTCGCTACAGCGAAAAAATAAGTACAGAAATTAATTTTTCACTTATTTCAAATTAGAATCTGTGGAGATATGTTTTTTTTTCTTTTCTTTCTGGATATTATAACTTTATTTATGCACAATAATTATCAGGTGGTCAAAATAAGTTTTTGATGCACATGAGTATAATACAATGATCACAAATTGAAAAGATAAAATTTGTTTTTTACTTCTTATGAAGGAAAGGTACTTGAAACTTAAGAGTTAATATTTGAGAGTGAATCCTCACTTTTTTTCGAAAATAAACAGGAAATTAAAGAGGAATCTGATCTTTATATAATGCTTATTGGTTTCTAATCAACAGTTTTAAAAAATTTCAAGGATTAACCTCTAGTATTTTTATTTCGTTTTTAATTACAAAATTTATATTCTTAAAATCAAAATATTTTATCTTAGTTTTGATATATGCTAAAAATGCTAAAAATTAAAGTAACCAAACATCTTATTTAAAAAACAAATCAACACAAACTTTTAAATTTAAAGTTTAAAATGGGTTGAATGAATTCTCTTTGGCCTTAAAGCAATTTTTAAAGATCCTAGAAATTCAAAAAAAAGAAATGAAAACTAAGGAAGGCAAGATTATATAAATTATATAAAGTCCCGCTTTTTAACAAACACGTACAAAGAGTTTTACTATTTTATCATATTTTTCAGTCATCGCACTTGGTATTCTGAGCTTAACTGCTAGTTAGCTTTTTCGCATGAGTAAATACATGCCTTCTTCTACTCGCCGAGGTATTAAATTTTTTCTCGCATATACTGCATTCAAACATCTTCAAACCTTCATCATGAACTTTCATGTGCTCAACTTTCAAACGCAACAAAATTCGCCTTTTACATATTGTACAAAAAAAGTAACTTCCAATAATATTTTTGAGTTCTCTCGAATTTTTCGAATCTTCCTTTTTCTGTAGCAAATCTATTTTACTTTTATCTTCTTCAAATATCGAAACATTGGATGTTTTTCGTCTGAAATGTCGCAATTTCGAAACATATTCATTTGTATTCATTGACGATTGCTCAGACTCTTCAATTTCAGACTCCTTAGTTTTAGAATTCCCAGTTTCAGAATCTATCTTTTCAGAATCTTTAGTTGCCAAATCTTTATTTTCTAAGTATTTAGTTTTATAATATTGACTTTCAGTTTCGGTTATCATTTCCAAATCCGCTTTAGAATCTAATGGAGGATTGTCTAAAGCCAATGGATCGGATTCATTATTTTCAACTGACGAATTTTCAAAGGCGAGCGGATCAGATTCATCGTCGGATGTTGAATTTATAATTTCACTATCAGAATCGATTATAGAATCTTCTAAATTCAACGGATCGATTTTACTCTTGACCGGTACTAAATTAAACTTCGATTGATCTTTTTGTAATTTAGCTTGAAACCTCATGTCTAATTTTATATTTTTGTTTACACTCTCGAAGTTTTCTGACTTTCTCAGTCCAGTGATTGGTCTCAGTATTAAAAGCTTCTCCATCGATTGTTCTTCGCAACTCTCTCCCGCTGGCCTTTCTTTAGTATCTAAAAATATATTGTTCTTCTTTCCATAAGTTTTAATTTCCATCGTCTCCACCTTTTCCATTAGCTCAAATCTCATTCCAGAAAAATGATCCGAACTGTTAGCTCTAAGCAAGGGTCGATCAGTTACATTCCTAACTTGTTTTCTTTCTCCCTGCTTTTTGCATCTCTCTTCAAGGTTGCTGGTTAAAGATGTTTGTATCGAACTCTTGCGCCCAGCAATCTTTGGACCAAAGTGCAAACTTTTCAAATTCTTATTTTTCAAAGACGGAGTTGGAAGGACTTCATTTGATTCAGAATTCTTTGAATCCTTAAGCTTAGAACTCATAATGTCTTGTAATAAATACTTTGGAACTTGTATATTCGATATAGGCTTCTGAACTTTCTCGTCTTTGACTTTAGTGTCCTCCAACATTTTTTTAATCTTCATATGCTGTTTCATATGAGGTATGAATTTTGTTTTATTGTAAAATGCTTTCTTACAAATATCGCACTCGAAGACGTTATTTTCATCGAATTCTACGCATCTTTCACTGTGTGCTACCATTCCCAAATAGCGAGCGTAAAATCGCCCGCAATGAGGACAGGGAAAAGGACGTTTATTACCGTGAGTTTCCATATGGGCGCGAAATTTTGTCTCTGAACGAACGTTCTTTTCACAGATCAAACAAAAAAAAGTCATTACAGAAATGTCATGAATGTTTGCCCTGTGTTCTTTTAAAAGAGTCTCTGAAGAAAACCACCTGTGACAAACGTAGCAAATTCCTTCGGAATGAGCGGTTTTCCGGTGGATTGTTAAAAACGATTCTGAAGTAAATTGCTTCTTGCAAATCTCGCAATCATTTTCATGAGTTTTTAAATGCGCTATATAGTTATTTTTGAAAACGAAGTGTTTGTCACAAATACGACAGATTAATTCACACTTGTGAATTTTGAGAAGATTTTTACTTGAGAATATTTTATCACAGTTGCTGCAATGATCAGAGTACATTGATGTGTTGTTAAATATCTTTGCATTCGGCTTTTTATCTTCTAACTTCTTTTTTGTGTATACAGTCTCCCAAAGTCTAAATTCGTCGCTGTGTTTTTTTGTCACATGTTCAAAAATTGCCTTCCTGCTCACGAAATTTCTAGCGCACCCTGCGCACTCGAAGAGAAAGATTTCTTTCTCTATTTTATGCCATGGAATGAATTTCTCGACTGAAAAAGGATATTGCGAGTTTTCGGTTCGAGTAAGTAGTCTGGGAGTTGTTATTGTACAGATTTCTTGGATTTCTTCAGTAGATGATATTGATGCATGGATTTCTTTTCTGAAAATTAGAGAATAATTTTTCAAAATAAATAGTCACAGAAATGTTATTACTTTGGAATTTTTTGGTTCTGAGAAATATTTACATATACTACATATTGACGGTTTTTATTTACTAGGTTAAAGAATGTCAACTTATTTTTAAATTGCATAAAAAGAGCAGCTCAAGTTCCTTAAAATGTTTTGAAATGGAATCAAACATTTGAAACCCTTCAAAATATTTTTAAATTGCTTGAAATTTTTTAAAATTCATATTAGATTAAATTTCTTGGAAAAATATAATTTTCAATTTGATCAACTTACCTCTTCTTCTTTGGAGGACTCTCTTTGATCCTCATTTTATTATCCCGCTTCAAGTTTAGATATTTTGGAATGACGTTTTCATTTCCTAAATCGTTCCAATTTTTCAGGTATTCCGAGAAAGATTTCTGATAAGATTCAGGCTTTCCTGTATCACTTTCAATATCTTCTAGTTCCTCTTGGTTTTCCGCATCTTCTACAAAAGTGTCGGACTCTTCTTCTCTATCATTTTCATTATTTTCTCTAATAATTGACAGAATTTCCTTATTTTTCACAGCACTTTCCGTCTCTGAATCAATTTCATGATTTTCTTCTTTTATGGTGATTTCCTCAAATTTTCCAATCTGAACCTCTGAAGTTAAACTTTGCTCTGCATTGACTTTTTTCTTCGATAACGGAAAATGAATTTTTAAATGCTGCCTATAACCTTTCTCTCGCGTAAATACTTTTCTACAAAATTCACAAGTGTGAAATTTCATGAACATGTGGACTTTTAATAAGTCAGAGACTTGAAAATTTTCATGACAGGATCGACAGGAGCAGATTTCCGACTCATGACTCTGATGCATGTGTATTAAATATTTCTGTGGATCGATGTTAACATATTGACAAAATTTACACGAGTAAGTTTGATAGCCATCTTGTTTCATCTCTTCGTTTTCTATAGCTTCTTTTAGTCGGTTGGGCAGTTTCGTATAATTGTGATCTTGAGGGTATTTATTTGACCTATTGCATTTCTCGCATTCAAACAAAATTTTGTCGATCGAGTTTTCAGGAATCGATTCTTTCACTTCTAGGTTGTTCAACTCATAGACTTTTGCGTTCCTGGAAGAAAAAGAAATTTTCTCAGTCGAATGCATAATATTTTCAGTAGATTTTAAGTTAAATATTTACTAATTTATTCTCAAGTATTTAAGTATACGAAAGTTTAATTGGAAAGATTTATACTCACAATCAAATCTTTTCAAATTTTTAGTAACATAATATATGACCTTAAAAAGTAGAAAAGGAGGATTCTTACCTGGTGTAACTGATATTTGCAATTTGTATATCACAGAAAGGATTTTTCGTGAGTATAAAATACTCTTCACTCTTATTTTGAGAATCATCGTCGACACTTATTGGTACCACCTGAATTTGAATGGTTTCCAATCCATTTATTTCAAGCTTATTGTTAGTTGATTCTTCGCCTGAAAGATAGTCAAGTTCTTCATTACATGACAAGTCTATTTCTTGCTTTATTTGCGGTTCTTGTTTAATATTTTCTATTTCTATCATGTCTTCCACTTCTCCATAATGATTCATAATGTCCAAAATCTGAAATACGATTAATATATTAATTAAGTGATATAAAAAAATGTTGTCGAGACATACACAATAGGTAGTTTTATTGAAAAATTTAGTACTAGTTTACTACTACAAACAGACTACAAAGTAAAAAAACATATCTAGTGAAGACAGGTAAAGAAAGCACAGTGCCGTAACAAATCAAGGCTTCTCAAATTTTTTATTATGGGAGCGAAGAAAATTTGTTATACGTCAGTGCGTGAGGTTATGTTTAAGAATTTTTAATTTTCATAATTTATTTTATTTACACAAATACAGAAACTATAATTTATCCACGTTGCACAAAAGACATAAAGAGTACGACTCAAAAGTACGCCAAATTTCCTATGACGAAAAACGAGGTTTATTTTTTTTTGTAGTTCATCTCATAACCTCATATTTCTCAGCAGGTTTGAAGCATTTTTCACCATCCAGTATGAATTATTTTGTTTTATTTATAATCTTGAGTTTAAATATTTTACAGAAATATCTTTTCATGAAATTAATATGTTGATATGTGTGGCTGATATAAGTGAGGTTATCTTTGAGTGAACTTACTTTTTTTATGATTCCCTTTTACCTCCAGTTTTCATGAGGTAATTGAGAAAATACTTTAATATTTTATCTATTTTCAACTTTCTCTGCACTGTTTACATCATTGCACATTGTGTA
>JAUEJJ010017264.1:0-13706 GCA_032164275.1 Synergus coniferae | reverse complement strand
ATAAACAATAATAATCCTATTATACGTTTTGATTATTATTGTTGTTGAGTAAGGTACTATTTAAAGTACCCGTTACAAATGCTATTGAATAATTGAATATTAAGAAGCAGAGAAGGGTTGCGCAAATGATCTTTCCTATGTGCGCGAGGACCTCAGGAGATCACTTCAATCTTTGATCGAAGTCAGATTTTCGTGGTATCGCGACGGGGAACCTTTGCCACTCGATACACTAATATTCGATCTCGGACTTCGTGTACTCGCGAAGGGACTTAGAATATTTTTCTCTTGATACTAACGGATTAGAACTTTCATTTAAACCTTGTGAATTTGTTGACCACTAAATAAATGAACAATTTGTTTAACTCAGTTAATTCTTTTAGTTTCATTTATTAAATTATCCTAAAATTAAATGCATTTAATTTTATTTAATAATCAAGAATAAGGACATCGTTGGTGACTATTCAGAGATCCGGAATTGTTCAACGAAGGAATTCTTTAATTCTGCAGTGGAGAACCAGCCTAGGATTGATTTGTTTCTTATAAAACTGAATTTGGATAATTTTCTAATAATAATATTTGAATTTTGCCCGAAAAGTTAGTGAATCCGTCACAAGGGCTCCACTCAAGCGCCATCTCTGTGTGCTTATTCGGTCCTGCCTCAACGAAGGAGATGAGCAACAGACCGGCCGAGAGCCGTGATCGTCGAGTAAAATTCAATCCAAATACGATTGAACATTCTTAATCGTATCTCGGGAACCTTTGAAGATTTTTTAAGTTTCTTAGGCTTAAATTAAAAATACGATTTTAGGCTTCATGTCGTATGATTTTCAGATTTTTGCAACAATTTTCCTAGGTCATGCTAAAAGTTAAAGTCAAGGTACAAAATTTGAACAAAACTTGAATTTTTTTTTAAACTTCTCTTGTGCTGTATTCTTTTCAGAAGGTCAAGAAAAAATCTACTCGACCTCACTAGACGTGGAATTTCATAAACTTTCCAACTGTTTTTTTTTAAATGTTCTATCTCTATTTTTCACTGAGTTATCGTAATTAAAAGTCAGCAGTGATTTGTAATAGTGCTTGCGCCAGTTATACTGACAATTTCCGACAGTAGTGTACATTTTATTTTTACATTCTCATTAGAGAGAATGTATTATTTCAAAATGAATTTCTAAAGATTAAATAATTGGTTATTAACACTTACGTGAGCTAGATGTAAATTGTTAGCATGTAAACTAGCGGCTCGGATGAGAACAGCATGGCCAAAAATTATAAAACAAGTGCTTAAAAATCGCAAACCATGTAGAGCTTCTATAGAATCGGGGCTCTTTTTCATATTGAAAATTGCAACTGTACTTTTATATAAGGACATCTCACTTAAAATTTGTGGAATTTGAATGTCAAGATATTGATTATTTTGAAGCCAGATGAGGATCGAGAAAATTACGAGTAAAAGGAAAATGGCGCCGATGACAGTCCTAAAAGATACAGAAAAAGTTGTTATACGAATGAAATAAAATTATTCAGATGATAAAATATAAGGCACAATTATTGATACGAACAAAATATGGATTATAAAAGGTAAAAATATAAGGATACAAAAATAAGACCCAAAAATGAGTTCATCAATATAGGACCCCATGGTATACGACTTAATAAAAATACTTAAGAGTATAAGACCCAAACAAAGGACACAAAAATTTAACCAAAATGAGACCCAAAACAAGAGACGCTTAAAAAACAAGGTTCCAAGGAAAATACAAGGAAAATACATATTCTAACTTTCAAAAAGTAAGGCCCAAATATAATACAGAGGAGTCCCAAGGGATAAGATATTAAATATTAGGTCTAAATATAAGAGACCAAAATATTACCCAAAATCAAAATAGGGCCAAACTAAGCTTTAAGGCCCAAAACTATTTATCCAAAATATTTAACACCCAAGGAAAATTGCCCACTTCACGGGAATATTCACATTACAAGTTGCTTTTGCGTCCTTCGTGACGCTCTCGGGGACGCTTGTGCCCTTTGTGGGTTTACACTCCCTTACCAATCTTTATCGGTGCTATACATCTCGCTATACATATGGTATTTGTACTTTTTACACAAATCTAATAACTTCTGTGATGAGAATGTAAAAAGTAAAAAAATCAATTTTTCTGCCAAATCAAAATGAACCTTCATAATATTTTTCAGATTTTTAAAACGATATCTTCAGTTAGTAGAAACCTTTTGCAGTTTGAAACTTTGAAAACAGTGATTTCTTCGATAAATTTCAATGTTGGGTCACCGTTTCTTCATTGAATTAGTTTTTACATTGCGAATCCATTTTCAAAAACTTTTAGTGTCTAGAATAAATTCTGGTGATGAATGTAGTTACGTAGAATATAACTTTTATTTAAAAATCTAAGTTTCCAAGAGAATCAAAAATTGTACAAAACCATAAAAAAAAAAATGTTTTTCTAATATCCTTCTTAGGGGTCTTATATTAGGACCTAAAAATATATGTAAGTTTAAAAGGAAAATACAAAGTAACTGTTATTGTGATTTCGGTGTATCATTAAGTAATAGTATATTATGACCCAACGCCAGAAAGTTGGATTTCCAGACGTGCGTTTAATAATTCATGTTAATTTATAAAATGCGTTGTCAGTTGTTAGCTCATCTTCGGTTATAACTATATCTATGATTTTTCTTTTGTGGCCTGCATCAGCGCCCCTGTTACGTCCTACCTAATATTTGCTAAACGTCCTATTTGGCAACAGACTCCATTTCTACTATTCCAAATCCCTCGTTTTAGTTACAATTTAATGTAAAGCTCGGAACGAGGACAAGCCAAAGAATAGAAGGGAAATTGATTTTACAGAGTTTATTTTCAAGTTTACAAATTAGAATTACGGTTATAATTTACAGATACGTAAGACCCTTATGACGACTTGAGTGAGTCTGAACCCTATTTCCTTAGAAAGTACCTTGATGTGAGTAGCTTACCACGAATTACAAATGTTGTAGGTGTTGATGTAATCCTTGGTTTCCTTGTCGCCCCTTTCCAATGGATACACTAGTTTAGTTCCACTTGGATTTGCACTCACAATTGTTGGGATCCATTCACTGAATTTCCTTATAACTTGCCCCTCTTCACTTTGATCGTTCTGGACTAATTATCCGTTTGAACCGTTTTCTAAGTTTTAGTACTGGCGATTGGGTAAACCGTTGGACCGAATGCTAAACATTTCACGTGGATTTGTCTAACTCATATTTCACTCGGGCCGGGCTTTTCCAAGACCGGTTTTCTATTGCTGGTGACACGCTCGAACTGGGCTGTTTCCAAGACTGGTTTTCTGTTATCAGCCCTTCTGTTTATATGGGACTTGAGTCCTGTCTTCAGTCTCGCCACGGTAGTATTAGTACAAGTAGCGAGTCTCTCCACGATAGTATTAGTGCAAGTAGCGAATATCGCCACGATAGTATTAGTGCGGTGAGGTCTTTAGTGGTGTGTGTCACACAGATGGTCCTAGGTTTGCCTGTCTCACGGACGTTCCTTGCTGAGATTGTATGGGTTTCTTATGGTTGTGCCTAGCACAGATGTAGTTGTAGTGTGCTTTCGAGATGTAGGCGTTCAGATATAAAGGTCGTTGTCCTTGCAGTTTTGTTATTGTTGGCTCAAATCATAAGGGTCAATTACATAAGTATGAATTGATGTAATTTAGTAAAAAAATCATTGATAAGGTTTACAATTAAGAGATGATGCTAAATGAATTGTATGGTGATTACAGGATTGTTGTGAAATGATTAATGAGTTACTTAATAATTAATTAATAATTAATAATTAATAATTATGCGATAGTCGCGTTGACGTGACACCCCTTCCCGGATGCATAGGATGCGGTTGCCCGCTCAACTTTTGAAAACAGGAGGCGAAGCCGGGTTTTTGCTGGCCGCAGCAGATATCAAAAACACACATAAAAAAAAAAATTTAATAAAAAAGAAGTCGAATACGCTGTAACTAAAAAATAATAAACAAGATTTAATTATTAATTGTGAAAATAATAATAATATTTATTAAATACTTGAGAAAAATTTTTCATTAAGGTATTCAACAGTGTCGATATGTATTAATTTTACAACATTCGACAACTTTCGAGTACGCTAATGAAAATTTTTTTCTCAAGTAATTGATAAACATTATTATTATTTCTATAATTACATAATATTTAAATCTTGTTCATCATGTTTTAGTTACAGTATATTCGACTTTTTTTATTTAAAAATTTTTTTATTTTTTTATTTTTAGTGAAATATTTAAAATTATTTATTGTATTCAATAAATCATTGTAAATTGAATTACTAAATCAATATGGTAAAGGGAAATGGTAAAGAGAAATCTTGGTAAAGGGAAAGGGAAGGACGTGGTTAATTAAAATGGTAAAAGAAAAATTTTCTTTTACTATTTTCTTAGAAAATAGTAAAGAAAAGTGGTAAAGGAAAATCATGGTAAAATGGGAGGGGAAAACATGGTAAAGTGGATGGGAAAAACATGTTGAAGGGAAATGTTAAATGAAAATCATGGTAAAGGGGAAGGGGAAGACAGCAAAGAAGAAGGTAAAAGGAAATGGTATTTCATTTGTGTGTACATATTTTCATGAATATGTATATCCGTAATCAACACATCAAATACACCAACATAGATACAGAGTTTGAAAAATATATGCAATTTTTTTTTTAATTCACCATAACACTTATGAGTGCCAATATATGATTTATTTATGACTTAATTTGAAGTAAACAATTTATTTTTATAGATTTAGCATTAATTCTAACATTTTGAATTCAAAAAATGACTGAAATATCAAATACGAGTAAAAAATCAAGCTTCAATGTCATATTTTTCATAGTTATCCTCAGATGTAACATATTTCGCAAATGCGAATATTAATATGCCAATGTTATTACTAACTATCATTACACGTATTTAAAAAAAAATAACATGCATATACGTTAATTCTGTCCAAAGTTATGATGAGTCAAGAAAAAATGTTAATGATTATTATAGTTATTATGGTTATTCTCGTCTGAATTTAGAAAATGAAAATCTTCATATGCCCATGTTAATCTACCTGTCAATATATGCATTTAAAAAAAAAGAACATGCCAATACGTTAATCCAGTCCCAAGTTACGGTGGATCAAAAAAAATACTGAAAACTTTATAAACACATAAGTCTCTTTTTGCTTTGCGTATTTGCCTAATAAGAAATAATGAAACATATTCAACAAGAAAATTTAGTATAAAATGTAATGAAAAGTATAACAAAATGTAATTCATTTTTGTGGTTTTGTGGCATCTTTTCATGCAAAAAAATCGCACATTAATTTTGACGTTAAATACACCGACGCTCTTTTTTAATACTGAACCTTGCTATGTCAACAGTCACAAAAATCTTGCAATCAATCAGAGTTCGCGTCAACTCTAACAGGCCACAAAAGTTAGTATTCCCGGGTAGAAATGCGGCCGGGAAGACGTACTTTCGGCTAGAGGATGAAGAAAACGATCTTCCTGAAACCTACTTTGCGCATGATAGAGACGTACCTCCAGCACATGTACTGGTAGGTCATTGTAGGGATCTGGAACTCTTCAATGAGGGGTCGGAGCCGACTTTCATAACGGTGAACAGACGAGAGGTCCTAGACCTTGCGTTATGCAATTCGCGATTAAGAGCAAGCATTGGGGAATGGAGAGTGTCTGATGAGCCCACCCTGTCAGATTATAGACTTTTAACAGCCGCTCTGGCAGGAGTGAAACCAAAGGTCGGATGGCGTAGAAACCCAAGAAACACCGACTGGGGCAGGTTCAGAGAGGATCTTCGTTCGAGGTTGGTGAGTCTTCAGGGCAGAAATAGATCAAACTGAGCGTACAGTTAGGACAGCGATAACAGCTGCCTATGATTGAAATTGTCTCCTTAAAAGAGTGATGGCTGAGCGACGCAATCTTAGGTGAAGTACTGAACTTTCCGAAAGGAAAAGGGAGACTCGAAAGCTCTTTAATAGGGCCAATAATACGGTAAAGCCCTGGTAGACTCTCCGTGCGAGCCAGAGCCGTTACAAACAATTAATTAAAGAGGCTCAGAGGGAATCGTGGAGGGAACTGTGCTCTCAAACGAGTATAGTCTCGGACACAGCAAAATTGTCTAGAATTCTAGCAGGTTCTCAGGGAGAAGATCTTTGATATCTAGAAAAAGAGAACGAAGAATTCACCCAATCTCTGAAGGAAACCCTCGAGTTGCTAATGCGGAAAAACTTTCCGGACTTTTCTGATCTTCAATAGGCGAGGGAATCTACCTGCCAAAGGAAAGGAAGGAAATTATGGAGTGTGGTAGTAGAGGTGGTTAAGGCAGAGAAGATCAGACTTGCGATTGAATCCTTTGATTTTTACAAGACTCCGGGGCCAGACAGAATATACCCAGTGATCCTCAAGGGAAGCTTGGAGGTAGTTCTGGGGATTCTGGTGGGAATCTTTAGGGGCTGCATAGCGGTTGGGTATACTCCTGAGGCGTGGCGAAAAACCAGAGTTGCCTTTACTCCTAAAGCACCAAAAAAAGAATATAAGAAAGTGAAGGACTACAGACCCTGACACCCTTCCCAGTGGGCACAAAATTTGGTGACGTCTTTATGACATCGTTACAACATTTTTACGACATCGGAAAGACATTTTAACGACATGGACATATAATAACGATGTCGTAAAAATGTAACGATATCGTAAAGACGTCGCCAAATTTCGTGCCCACTGGGTTCCTTCTCAAGACATTGGAGAAGCTGGTTGACAAATATCTGAAGGCGGGTCCACAGAAAAGTCTACCTTTTCATAAGGAACAGCACTCCTATCAGATAGGCAGATCAGTGGATACTTTCTGCATATTGAAGGGGCGTTCAGTTGAACCTCAAAGAAGCCTATACGGCAGGAAGCAGAGGGGCATGGAGTGCCGATAGCGACCATTCGGTGGACAGTGTCGACGCTGAGCAATACATAATATGATGTTATAGTTTTTAGTCTATTGTACTAAAAAGTAAAGCTGCGTTTATTTCACTAGTTTTCGCCGGACGAAGTCTGGTCTCATCAGGAATATAATTTGGAGTAGTATAACAATGGTGTTAGCATAGACAGATTTTATACAAAAAACAGTTAACGACGGAACGATTATAACATTATAAGTATGAAACATACACCAAACGTAAATATCTATCCTAAAAAGTCATTAAATAAAAACTCACTACAAGCATTATCCGCAACAAAATATTAAGAATTATACATGAGATAGCAGTAGATTAATCAGGTGTTAAGTTTTAAGCGTAAAAAATTGAGTAAAGAGAAATTTGAGATAAAAAAAGATTAACAGCAGAACGGACATACGTCCGAGCTGCGTGACAACATAGTAACTAAAACGTCAAGACACCTTCTAAAAGATGAGCAATAAAGTTCTCAGCACAAGTTGGCAGGACTGTCGAGTAGAAGGCAGCGTATCTGAAGGCTGCCCTCAGGGTAAAGTTTTGTCTCCGCGTTTACGATGTTTGGTAGTGGATAGTCTCTTGTAAATATTAAATAAGGAAAGCGTACGTGCTATCGGGTATGCAAATGAATTCTGCCTTATGGCCAGAGGTATGTACAAAGCAAAACTTAGAGACATCATTGAGAGAGCTCTGAGGGAGACCTTTAGATGGTGTGAAGGTAAGGGCCTCAGCTTTCAAGCAGACAACACGGCAATCGTCGTATTTGATAGGAAATACAAACTTAAAAGGTTGATGGATATAACGATTGGAAATGTGGTGGTGCCCTATGCCGAGGAAGTAAAATATCCAGGAGTCATATTGGATAGGAAACTCCACTTGCGTAGCCATCTTCTGGGAAAGTGTCAGAAGGTGGGCTCACCTTCTGGCACTTATTGGACCGAAATGGGGGCTCGGCCCACAATAATTAATGTAGATTTATCGGGCCATCATAGTGCTCAGTCTAACGTTCGCGACACTTGTCTGGTGGAAGCGGACAACGTTCAAAACTGTCTGTGACTAACTAGATTGGGTGCTAGCGGTTTTCCTCATGGGTATATGCTCTGTGAGGAGGAGTACTCCCAGCGGGGCTTTAAAAGCTATTATCGACGTCCCGTCGCTGGCGGTGGAAATAAAGGCCTCAGTCATGCGGACTGCATATAGGATGCGCTGTGTGGGAGAATGGCGGGAAAGCTCTCTACAAAAAGAGTGTGTGCTGCGGAATTTTGGTCTACTCCTAAGGATAGGATAAAGACCCAGTCGGTGGATGTTGCCAGATTTAAAATCAACATCCAAAATAGAGGAGATTGGGAGGAAGGCTTTGGTCCAAAACATGGTATAACTTGGTTCACGGACGGGTCAAAGACGGAGGAGGGCGTGGGAGCTGGAGTATAAGACCAAAAGACCGCAGACAGGTTTGTCCATAGGCTGGACGGTTTTAACACAGTCTTCTAGGCGGAAATGTTCGTATGTTCAAAGAGTATGGATAACTATCTATTTTAGTTAAAAGTTAAAACGTTGAAATTTACAGCCTTGAAAAATATGAAAAAAATTACTGTTTTCGAAATTTTAAATTTCAAAAAGTTTCTGCTAACTGAAGATATATGTCAAACCAAAGCGTCAGTGGCGCTGACTAAGCACATTTTTAACGAATCCAATCTCGACGTCGCATTTTCAGAGGGAGCCAGACCAAAAATATTGTGTCCATCAAGGTCGAAAGGATATCTCACTTCACACTCGCAAAAATCAATTCCTTTATACTTTTGATGTACAATATACTATTAACTTTTTATTCTAAACTTTATAACTATACCTGCTCGAACAATAGGAGTAATAAACCTTACACCGCTCGAACCGAAGGGAAGCAATCTTTTGAAATTCAATTTCAATATACACTTGCAGCCGATTCTGTGTTGGCCACGGATCTGGGTGGCATATGTGACGCGATCCCAGGAAAGGGACCTACTAGGTAAAAGTAAAATTTTACAGGACGAGCGATTGAAGAAACCTCGAGCACCAGTCGGTAAAGCGGATGAGAGTCTCAGAGTAAACAACTTTCTTCTTTTGTCATAAAGAAGAATGTCGCAACAAACACGTGGATTGGGCGGAAAGTAGAGCTCCACGCATGGGTCGTGGCGAGTAGTGGAAGAAGTGGTGGGAAAAAAAAGAGCCACGTAAACAACTTCTGATACGGTACTGGCTCTTCGAGCGCATGAGCTCTTCGAAGGTACGTATGGTATAGGGCGTCTAGGGACGCTGTGGGGGAGATTAACCGTGAATCAGAAATATAACCAGCGGACACAGAATCGGCTGTTGAATGTATATCAAAGATAACTTGAATGATTTTAGAGAAAATTTTACAAATCTAGAAATAGTATTAGGAATATTGTTCTGCTTGAACAATTTAAAACATAAGTATTTAAAATAAAGCGAAGCAAGCAGATGCTTGTTTTTAATTTTGGATTTTATTTTGGGTTCTTATATTATAATTTTATATTATGTTTATATTATATTTTGGGCTTTACTTTGATTTCTATATTTGTAGACATAATTTTATCGGGTCCTATCTTTTGGGGCCGTATTATTTTTTTGACTGTGTTGAGTAAGTGTTACGTAAATGTTACGTAACTCTTGTATAGCATTTGCGTAACTCTTGAATAGCGTGAAAAGAAAATTTTAAATGTATATCGTAAAAAAATGAGTTTATTCTCACCCTGTTATAATGGCGCCTGTCGGATCTCGAATATGTTGTTCAGAACAGTGAACTTGAAATTCAGTGAAATTATAAGCTTCATAACCTCCTACGTCTTCTATTCTTTTACGCAAAATATTATCTACATCTTTTTCCTGACAGGATAATGGGAGGCATATCGACAATTTAGGATTGATGCCAAGAGTTTTGTTATTGTACGACAAGTAAAGTGTGTACGTGCAATGATTGCCAATAATTTCACTGTCACTTTTATTTGCATATACTTCCATGCATTCATCGTACATGCCCATTGCTATAACATTTCCTATCAAAAGGCCAGATGGTATTTTTGATGAGGAATCCATCACTGTAAAAAAAAAGAAAGATTTGGATTAAATTGGGTTCAATATTTTTATTAGAGTTATACCATATCTGTTAAAAAAATTTTATATGGCAGTTATCCTAGTGCTACGTCCTATCTATCTTTTATTTCTAACCGACCTATCTGGCAACAGACTTTATTTATATTATTCTAATCCCTCGTTTTAATTTACAAACTTAATTGCAAATTGGGAACGAGGACAAGCCAAATGAAAGAATTGACATTAGGTTTACACAATTTATTACAATTCTTAGAATTTAGTACAATAATCTTACAGAATTTTAAAGAATTTGACCCTTACGACGAATTAATGTGAGCCTGAGTTCCAATCAAGGTGACAACAGTGTACGGCTTACCGATAGATGATTTTTTATGATTAATCCTTTTAGTATCTGTAGTGGTGTACTGAAGTATCGCGGGGTTCACTTGTATTCGCTGTTAGGACTTCTTGTTAGGATTGATAATGCATTGAGCGTTTATGACTTCACTGCGTTTCACCAGTAGAACTTCACTAAACGAGTTGGACTGCACAAGACGGTTGTAACTTCACTGCGTTTCACAGGTTGGACTTCACCAAAGATTCGTACTGCAGTCGAAGGTTGTGATTTCACTGTGCATTCACTAGTAGGACTTCACTTCGTATTAGGACTAGAGCACTCCCAATAGTTGAACTCGTAACTGTTCACCCGGAACTCAAGACTGGTACTCTGATGACACGGAACTCAAGACTGATATAGTACACTGATGACGCAGAACTCAAGACTGAATTTCCTCTGTGAGACCTTCTGTTTTTATAGCAATTTGGGTCCTTCCATGTGTTAGTGTCCTGTCAACGCTTATGTGTTGGTGCTCTATCAACTCTTATGTGTTAGTGTCCTGTCAACTCTTATGTGTTGGTGCTCTGTTAACTTTTATGCTTTAGTGCTCTATCAACTCTTATGTGTTAGTGGTTTGACCAGTTTTTTGTTCGTGTATGTCACACGGATACTTCTAGGGTTGGGCCAGCTGCGCTAGCGAGTGTACAATCTCACAGACGACCCTTAGGTTCTTATGGGTGTGCCTACTACAGATGAAGTTCGTAGTACGTTTCCGGGTGTACGCCTTCAGGTATAAGGGCCTATGTCTTCTTGCAGTTCAGGAGTTTTTTACTGTTGCAGGTGGCTCGAATCGTAAGGGTCAATTACATAATGATTAATTAACGTAATTAAGTAAATGATTATGATTATTGTTTAAATTTAGGGATGATGCTTATGATGCTATATAAGTCATGAGATGATTACATGTTTATTATGAAAATGATTTATGATTAGGTAATTAATTAATTAATTAATAATTAGTAGATATGCAATAGTCGCGATGACGTGACATTAATGATGAGATATCGATATCGAAAATATCGTAATATTGATATATTTTTGGACTATGGATATTTTAACATCGATATAGCCCTACCGATATATGGATGTATCATATCGATAAAAAGTACCGATAGCGATATTGGATAAAAGCAAAAGTGAGGATATCCAAAGAAGCTAAAATTATTTTTTGCAACACCCACCTCAAAATTTACATTTTATGTTCCTATAAATATCCTGCTGGAAGTAAAGAGATAGAAACAGATAGAAATTTGTGAATAGAAAGAGATAGAACTTTTTTTATCTCTTTCAAGTAGGCGATTTGCATCTCCGAAGCGTTATCTATCTACCATTGTATTTCTGTGTCCGATGATATTTATATCTTCCTTTCTCTCAGTCTACCCATGTGTCTGGTAATATCTATCTCTTTCTATCTCTTAATCTATCTCTCCGCAAAAAAAAGTCTTAATTCATTTTTATCCCTAAATCATTTTTATCATTTTTATCCTTTGTTAGAAATTGTTATCTCTTTCTAACTCTAAGGTTATCTCTCTCTTATTAACTTATTAATTTTCACATTTTAACCCTCTGCCTGGTCATTCGACCGTTATCATCAAAAATCGTCAAATCAGGCACGTAGAAAGAGAACAAACAATAATAGTGCACATTTACGTGCCGTGATAAGTGTGAGTGCGACAGAGCTGTATCGTATAGCTCTTTTGAGGGATGCAAGGGTGCCCCTTGATTGAAACTTTTTGAATAATAAGTAAAATATCATTCAAAAATAGTCAAAACAAAGTATAAGTATTAAAGTTCTATAATGTTCAACAATATTGTTTAAAGTTCTATAAAAAGTGACAGGTTTATGAACCGAAAACCATCATGTGGAATGTAACCTCGAAACGAAACGCCACATGGAATAAAATACAATAGGGAGAAAGAATGGTTTAAAATTGATTTAATTTACACTTAATTTAAGGTGAAAATGTGCTTTAGAGTAATTTTCTGGAAGATTTCGTGCAACTTTTGATCTAAAAAGGCCATTTTGCATATTGTAATAGTGAAAAGAAAAAGTTATGTTTTCGTGACAGGTAAGAAAGAAAATCATACAACATATTTATAATTCCCTAATTTTTAATTCATTACCTTTTTTTAAATTATTCAGGTTATAATTTTTTAACCAAGTACTATTGTATTTTATTCTATTCGACGTTTTTTTTTTGAGGTTATATACCATATGTTTCACCTAATGGTTTTCGTATCATAAATCTGTTACTTTTTATCCAATTTTAAGCATTTCTGAAAGATATTCTTCAACTTTGATACTGATACTTCATTTTTAATACTTTTTATCAATAATATATGTATGATTAAAAAATATATTATTCAGCGGGCCCATGCACTTTTTTAATAGACACGACCCTGAAACTCTTGCACTAATACTCATGCATTTTATATCGGTGAGAGGGTCACGTGGTATAGATTACAAAGTGGGGATACGCTGGTCCAGGCAGAGGGTTAAACATGTATAATAATTTTATAAATACAATATTTAGTATATAAATATTATTCTAATCTTACCACTAAAGCATATAGCACTGAAATAATTCGGATTGATTTTGAATGGGCTTCGGATTGAAAACTTCCTTCGGCTTAGATTGGAATGAAACTGTGGGATACAAATTTCGGAATGATTCGGAAAATCTCAGATTGGTTCGGAATGAATTGAGGGCCTGGAACGAGAAAGTCACTCAGCGCTCGAGATCGAGTATTGTCCAAACGTCTTGATGGACGAAAATTTTGAGTCAAAAAATTAATTTCTAAAAATATAAGCTTGTAGATAATGATGAGACGGAACTTTTTTTTATTTTTTGATAAAATTATTATTTTTGAATTTTCACAAATTCAATTACTTTTTAAGAAATAAGTTGTAAGTTGGGCAAATATTATTGAAACTAATTCAAACTTGATACACGAACGAAATATACCCTAGTGATGCTTACAAAACGTATAAAAAGTTTAAATTCTCCTATTATTTAATAATATTTAATATTTAATTGTAAATTGAGAGAAACGATAACCCCGTTTTTTCAACTTCATCGACAACACTATCGAGGGAATTTTAGAGTTGATGACAACTTCCAGTGGGACATTTCTTCCTTACTAAGGTAAATGCACCTATTTGCGACAGTATAAGGGTTATGACAGAATTAAAAGACCAATACAAAAGTGTAATC
>JAUEJJ010017206.1:0-13731 GCA_032164275.1 Synergus coniferae | reverse complement strand
AAGTCGCTTGTCTTTCTCCCCTCCGCGAGAGCCTTTTCGCGCGCCCCCCCCCCTACACCCCCTGGCGCCCAACGTGGGGCACGACTATCTCTACAGCACTGTCAAGCGCCTTTCCTTTCCTTGACATCATACGGTTAATTATAGAGGAAGCTGCTATCTCAGGTCCTAATAGTGCTAGAAATGTTTATTAAAGCTTGAAACATGTCAAAAAATTCAATTAAATGTCATACAAATAAAATAAAGGGCTAAAGTTATTATATAATTCGTTACTGACGATTATTTTTTTAAATATTTTTTTTCCTTCGCGAGAAAAAAGGAGTCCCAAGCATCAGTGTCAATTCCGGGATGTAGCTGGAATACTAATAAAACTTTTTGCTTGAGTAAAATCGAAACGAAAAACAAAGAAAAAGAGGTACTACTAAATGGAAACCCTGGACCTCACAATAGACACTTGCACCCTTCGAGAGGATCACTTTCACTTGTCGGTCGGAAACCTTAAAAAAAAGTCCAGAAAATTGAGAAAATATAATCATTAACAACAAATTATGTAATTATTTTAGTACTTTATTCTGCATGTTCCATATAATAATTATTTGAATTTTTTTACATATTTCAAGCTTTGATAGACGTTTCTATCACTATTAGGACCTGAGATAACACCTTCTTCTATAATTAACCGTATACGTGAAAATTAATAAAATTTTAATATTTTTATAATGCTTAACTTTAAATAACACATTAAAGATGCCAACTGATATTTTCACACATTTTAACTTATTTTTAAAAAAAATTCAGCAAGTGAAAGTTCACTGATGTGAAATTAATGCCGATAACCCTGTTTTAGTCGAATACGCGAAGCAAAAAGAGACTTATTTGTTTATAAAACGTTTTCTAAGTTTTCATTGATGCACCATAACTTGGGACTCGATTAACGTTTCGGCATGTTTTTTTTTGTATTCAAATGTATGTAATGATAGGTAGATTAACATTGGCATATGAAAATTTTTATGTTCTAAATACAGACGAGGATAATCATGATAACCATAAAATTCATTAAATTTTTTTTTTGATTCATCGTAACTTTGGACAGGATTAACGTATCTGCATTTTTTTTTATGCATCTGCATGTAATGATAGCTAGATTAACAATAGGCATAATATAATTCGTACTTATGAAATATTTTTCAGGATAACCATGAAAAATATGACATCAAAGCTTAATCTTTTACCCGTATTTGATATTTCAGTCATTTTTTAAATTAAAAGTGTTAGAATTGATGAAAAATCCATAAAAATAAATTGTTTACTTCAAGTTGTCATAAATAAATAATATATTATCGAACCCATAAGTGCCATAAAATATAAATAAAAATTTTTTATCAATTTTTTACTCAAATGTACTTAAAAAAAGAACAAAGTCGAGTGTACTGAAAATACGAGAGGCGTACTGACGTACTCAACAGTCGAAAATAATATGCAAAATGTACAATTGGGGATCACGTAAATTTACCGAAATTTAAAATTGCCGAAGTTGAAAATTATTGAAATTTAAAATTCCCGATGTTGAAAGTTACAGGAAATTTAAAATTCCCGAAGTTAAATATTCCAGAAATTTAAAAATCCCGAAATTGAAATTTTCTGTAATGAAAAAAATTTCTGAAATAGAAAATTCCCAAAAGAAAATAATAATACTGAAATTTAAAATTTCCGAAGTTGAAAGTTACCGAAATTTAAAATTCCCGAAGTTAAATATCCCCGAAATTGAAATTTTCCGAAATTGAAATTGCCCGAAATGAAAAAAAAAATATATGAAAAATTAATATTTCGTAGTTTTTTAACTTTAAGGCAAGGTTTAATTACCCTAAAAATATGTTTAGTTTCGACAATTTTACATTAATAATAATAAATATGTTTCGCTAATTGTAAGTGTAGACAATCCAACTACGACTACATCATTATTTTCAGGGTAATTAAACATTGCCTTAAAAGTTTAAAAAGTTACGAAATATTATAATAATTTTTAATATTTATTTCATTTGAGAAAATTTCAATTTCGGGCTTTTTAAATTTCTGGAATATTTAACTTCGGGAATTTTAAATTTAGGTAACTTTCATCATCGAGAATTTGAAATTTCGGTATTATTATTTTCAACTTCGCGAATTTTAAATTTCGATCATTTTCAATCTCGGGAATTTTAAATTTCGGTAAATTTTCATGATCCCGTCGTACAATTGTACTTAAAAGGGCAACGCTGACTTGAACACGCTTGACTTCTTTATTTTTATTTGCATAGCTGTATGGTAAAGCTGCCTACATTCTGGCGTTACGAAAAGTTTAATCGAATTGAGGGATGTAACAATCTCAATAAATTTAAAAGTAAGGTTGCAGAGAAAAAAATGATCGGATAAGTAATACATGGTCTAAAAGCAAGATATAATATATAATGTTAATATAATATATAATGTTAAAGTATCTTCATTTTGATAACATGTTTAAAACTTTAGATGGCCAAGCTAATGGATCCCGCGTTTCTAGAGGTAGACTCAGGGCCGTGCGAACGTTCCCGCATTTGCTTGTTTTCGCGTGTTTACGATGCGAGTCAATACTGGTGAAAAAAAGTGTGCAATATTTTTCGGTCTCTCAAAAATGAATAATAACAAGAAGAAAAGTATGGTTTTAACCTTATCGCACCAATTAGAAGTGATAAAGAGATTCGATAAAGGTGAACATACATATCTGGTCTTGCAGTAATTTTCAACGTGTCTAAAAAAGCTATAAGCCGCATTGTGAGTGAAAAGAATTTTCTTCATGGTTATGAAACACTCGTTGAAAATAGTAAAGGAGATGTTTGTGCCAAGAAGAAAATGAATATCGAAAATAATGATTTAGATAAAGCATTGTTTGCATGGTTTGAACAAAAACAGTTGCTTGGTGATATAGTGACCAGCAGTATTTACTGTATGAATATTGGATTTAAATATCATCGAAAGCTTATTCTATCAATTTTGTTTATATTTGATAACGATATTATTTAATTTTGTTTTTGGAGGTTAAAATTTTATGTTATTTCAAATACTTGAACAAATAAGCTCGATGAGTTTATTTGTAATTGAAAAAACAATAAATTGATCAAAATTGAATCTTATATTTAAATAAGGGCAAAAACAAACGTATTTTCCTTTGCGAAATATAACTATGCACAAAAATTAGGATGTGGTTTTAAATTATAAGAACCCATCCTAAGTACGGGCCTATTTTTTAGTACAGTATGAGAGGTAATCCCCTTGGTCAGTAAGGGAGGGAGACAACGTGAGAGGAGACAAGATGAGAGGGATTACTGTAAATGATTTATTACAAGATCAACACACAGCCTTAGGTTCGCAATAATAAATATAATACTTTTCTATAATGTCTTTGATATACTATATTCTGAAGTTTATTCTGTTTATTAATTACACGACATGGAAAGAATTGCATAATTTTCAAAAAAAAAAAAAAAAGAAAGAAAAAGAATTTATTTTAATGCCGTGCGGTGAACTACTAGTTTGACAGGACTACAGGAACGAAATGTGAGGAGTCTTGTCCTTCATGTGGTACAATCGTACGACATAAAGTAACTACTACTATTGTGAGTAGTGCGTAGTGGATAGTATCACTATATAAGCCATAATAAAATTTAATTGTAATTAAAACGTTATTATTTATTAGAACGGCTTTATTAAACGGCCCCACCTTCGTGATGCTTTTTCTATCGTTACAAGTAAATAAATACCTGAAAACAATAGTACATAATTTACTTTTATTCCTTGAATTTTACAATATTGAAAAATGTATTTGGGGTAATTTGTATCAATGGTATTAAGGACTTACACGGTTTTAACATTTCCAAAGTTTTAAAAACTAATATTTTTAGTATTTCCATAATTACTTACCTTGAAATCATAGGGAAGGAGGATGCTGCAGATGGAATAGTGATTAGCTCTGGAGAGGCTTGCCGGTTTTTTGCCATCTTTACAATTACTTCGAAAATTTTTTGGTTAATAGATGCCACTGGGGAGACTTGTCGCAGTTTTACCATTTTTACAACTACTTACAAGGGGACCTTTAGGTCGCGTCATTTTTGTTTTTGTCGATACTCTTATCAATTATAGACACCTATTAGAGGTTTTCTGAGAAAAATCAAGAAGGCGCAATTTTCAGCCATTTTCGGCGCTCGACGAAAAAATGAAAAAAATTACAAAAAAATGGTGAAATCTATAGAATGACTCAAATCTTCCACTTCACGTCGTACATTTCATGACAAAATTGCAGATACATTGCCTTTAGGGTTATTTCATCAAGATCAATTTCTGGATGGCAGAAATTGAGCTTATTGTTTCTTTTCGGGAAAAAGAAAGTATTTTTGTTAAAGGTTGAATTTGATCAGCTTTTGAGGTTAGAAATCTCTCCAGTGAAGAACGAGAAGAAACCCTGGATATGGTGGCTGTCTGCATTGGTGCTCTCATCTCGATGCTTGCTGGATTGATTGAAATTTAAAATTCTCGCCAAGTATTAAGAGGGCAGCACAATGCAGACAGCCACCAATCCAGGATTTCTTCTGGTTCTTCACTGGAGAGTTCTCTAACCTCAAGAGCTTTAACAAATTCATCTTTTAACAAAAGCACTTTCTTTTTCCCGAAAAGAGACATTAAGCTCAATTTCTTCCATCAAGAAACCGATCTTGATGAGAGGACCCGTCAAAAAATGCATGAAATGTACAACGTGAGGTGGAAGATTTGAGTCATTCTAAATGAAAATTTGTTTTTTTCAAGAAGCTCCAATTATCACATGCTGTTTATAAATCAAAATAAATTATTTTATTACAGGCTGGTTGACTAAGGCTGATTTAAAAATATATTTCAACGCAGCTTATTGCAAAATATGCAATAAGGATTTGCGAGCACATCGAGCAGACTTGAAAAAACATGCAACGACATCACTTCATCGATGGAAATTGGAGAGCATTACTTCAGAAAAAGAGACAGAA
Source organism: Synergus coniferae (assembly GCA_032164275.1). Classification (NCBI taxonomy): domain Eukaryota; kingdom Metazoa; phylum Arthropoda; class Insecta; order Hymenoptera; family Cynipidae; genus Synergus; species Synergus coniferae. Next base: position 8,704 of record JAUEJJ010017206.1, on the reverse strand, counting down.
TTAACTTCGCATTTTTCGACAGTTGCTGGACGCATAGAAAAGGAAAGGGATTTTAAGTTGGCTGCACTCGTATTGCACATCATAGTTCAATTAGAACTCGAGTAAAAATGCTTCGACTTGATTCGGTATAGGATTTGTCTAGATTTCGACTTGAGACGTTGATGTCTAGCTCAGTCTCATGGCCAATGCAGACCCTTAATCTCCGGTCATAAACCTGCTCAAAGAAAGGAAAATTTAAGTTTTCTTTTGACGCGTTACTCCCGCTTTTACATGTTGACGTTGTACGCATTCGCTAGATACGCATCTATCATTTCCAATTTCTTGATAAGGTATTTATCTATTGATTAAAAAGCGCTGAAAATTTTAATTTATTTCTCAAGAAAATCATTTTAGGGGCCGTCAGGTCATTTTAGCCATAAAGCCATAAAACCTTTCCGGTTTTATGGCTTCAAGACATAGAAGTCTAGCTCAGTCTCAACTACAAGACATGAAAAATTTTTTTGGCTGGGTTCGGTTTGTCTTGAACATGTCTTGACTCAAGACGGTCTGGAGTCGAAAAATTTTTACACGGGAAGCATTGACCATCTGTGCGATCTTTTAAAAGACTTGGGTAAAGGAACAAATTTCGAAAATTTTAAAATGCAAAAAAGATTATGAAACCGTCCTTCGTGAAAAAAGGAATACATGCCGTAATAAAAGCACATGATAATGAGCTATCTTACTTAAACCTTGAGCAAGTAGATTTTGGCATTGAATATTATCAAGCTATGACTAAGTCTAAAGTCACAGAAGAGCAGAGGATGGAATTAGAAACTCGAGCGTTTAAGTTTCTAAAACACCTTTTCTTTGAACTAGCTGAGCGAATACCAGAAAATTTGAAAATTTTCGAAGGACTGAAAGTTTTATCACCAAGTGTATGTTTGAGCCAAATTCGACCACCTTTCAAAGACTTAAGTTCGGTATTGTAGAATGCCAATGGAACAAACTGATGATTATTAATTGGGAAAGTCACTTCGATAAGTCAATTTTGAAGGGATCAAATACATTTTGGTCAAAAGTGTATTTATTCGAAGATGCTGTCGGAAATTTTGTATTTCGAGATCTTGTCTTGTATAGCTTAAGATTACTTTCTCTGCCATCTAGCAATGCTGTGGTAGAAAGGATGTTTTCCGTTATTAAGATTATAAAAACTAGGTTGCGTAACAAAATGGGAATACCAATGTTAGATGCTTTACTACGAATTCGATGCCGATTTCATGAGACTAATTCTTGCTGCACAAGTTTTACGCCAACTCCAGATATGTTTGAGTAATTTAATTATAGGATTATGTATCCCTCTAAGGACGACGAACAAGAAAAAATAGAAGCGGAAATCGTCGACGTTTTAGATGATGTCGAATCAATATGTATCAGAATTCTATAGTTTTAGAAAGCATCACATTTGTATGCATCAGTATTTCGGAGATTTAACATTCTGACCTATATTAAGCTCTTTTTATTATTAAGGGCCTATAATATATGCAATACGTTCTACGTTATAGTCTATAGATACGAAAATTGTCAAAGTTTTAGATTATGTCGGACCTGTATGCCAAAGTTATAAAAAGTCCCGCTAATTTGGCGACTTCTGACGACTTTTCTCTCAGCAGACGGCGACAACCGTTGATTTTTCCTGGAAACCATGCTCTGGCTCTCTACTCTCCTCACCTGGTGGATCGAGTAGCCAAGAGCATGAAAAAAGGAGAGTCCGGTTACGCTCTACCATGAATCGGAGTACAGTCTGTATCGCACGGCTCGTTCTGTACGGGATTTTTCCGTAATTCTAATCAAGGAACCGGTAGTTCTCTTTTGTTAGGAAACATTGAGGGTTTCCTATTCTTTTCGAATTAAGGTTCTCGCATTATGTATGCAACGAGGAGTTATACACACATCTGCGAGCCTAGCTAGCCTATATCCCCACTATACACCCACCGCTAGCGTACAGTCAACCATCTTGAATCCCAGCGTATAAATCCAGCTGCACGACGCTCAAACCGCAGTTTGAACGCAACTGATGGACTACTTCGGCCAGCTCTCGTCCGATGAAACTGACAGGGATTTTTGCTACGCTTAGGCGCACCTATCATAGCCAAAGTCGTCAGGAATCGCAAGGTTTAGGTGCATCTATGCTTACCATTCCTACAAGTTGTTCTCTCCGATTAAGGATTATCAATGTTCAGGCGCACCTGTCATTGCCAATCCAAAAGTCGTAAGAATTGTAATGTTTAGGCGCACATATCATTGACATTCCGCGCAGTCTCCGATACTACCGACCAGTTAACACTTATTTCTGACCTCCGTGCATTCCGTTGCCGTAAAATAAATACTGTAACTTTTCCGACATACCGAAACCAGTTTATATGTACTCAAACATAATCGCTATCGCGTACTCATTACTAGCTTCCTAACTTAGCAATGTAAAAGTGGTAGGGAAATAAATGATTTTTATATTTTTGTTACTTAACGATCTGTTCTTATTCGTCTTTAAAAATACCTAAACTTTGGACAACTGAAGCGTCCGGAATTCTGGGAAGAGATTTAACTAAGAAACTGAGGATAAGTAAAATGAAATTTATTCGGAACGTGACATCAGCCTCAAGTGAGGTACAGATAAGAACTAACTTATAACGCATTAAGTGAGAAGACGAGACGGTCACATACATATATAGGTGGCATCATCTCTGTAAAGTAATGAATATGAAATGGCTAATCCTAACCGAATTAACTCAAGGGGTAAAACAGATCATCACATGTGCAATACTGCGTTTGAACTGCTATTCCATTGTGCAATAAAGAATGATTCCCTACAAATTTGGTGTGTTTGACTTTTCCTTAACCGAAAGTGAACCTTTCTCTTACTTCTACTAATCAATCCACAATCCAGCAATTCAAGTTTTAAATTATTAATTTTTAAATTATTAATTTTTATTTAAATTATTAATTCTTTAATTGTTTGTATTTATATTTTAAAATTTTTTCCGTTCAGTAGGAATCACAAAACGTAATTTTGAGGTATTTTGTGAAGGGGGTTAGCTACGATTTCACTGTACGTGGTTTACCCAACTTTGGATGTACCTATCAAAACAGCTTTTGGATCCATTTTATTCGAACCTATTGATACCTTTTTAATCCACTTTTCATACCATAATTTTGTTAGTCTGCTTACACTCTCGTGTAATAGTTAAGTATTCATTGTAATTTTGTAGAAAGAATTGTGAAATAAAACTATTTAAACAATAAAGACTTTCTGGCTAACCCAATACTAAAATTGTTCCATTTCACTGCTTTTATTCATTAAAACCCAAGTATTCTAAGATTTATTCGAATAATGATAATTTTTTTTACAATTTTACTTCAAATTCGTAATCAGCGACCTCGAAAACTCCCTCATACCAAATTTCTAGAAAATAAAAATTTGTTTAGCATACTGGCCGTCATAATAGATCCGCCATTTTGAATTTCTCATTTTTGACTTCAGGTTCCTAATCAGAAACTCCAAAAACCTCTCGAGTAATGATGTTCAACTTTATTGGAAATATTTTATAGTTTTGGTCAACTTTTATTGAAATGCTGACAAAGGGGCACTAGGCTGTCTGTGAGAAACAGACGGAAGAAGAAAAGGAACGGTTCAGAACAATGGGAAGCTCATCCTGAATGAGTAGCCAAAAAGGTGAGAAAAAAAGTAAAGGACACAGTGGTGGCTAAGTCAACCAGCACATTCGAGAGATGGATCCATGGTCCAGTCGAGGTTTTTCAGAAAAATGAAAACTGTGAACAAATGTATAAGAGGGAACAAATTGCTAAGTATATAATTTTCCTCTTTTATCTTTCAGTGAAACGTACATTTAATTAACATTATTTATTTTTTCACAATTTACAGACATATTTGAAAACTCTTGTTTTAAAATCGGATCTTCTTTCTCATGTGGGGGGAATTCTTTCACTTTTTCGATGGAAGGAAGATTATCGTCTCCTGCTACGATATTCGGATTGCCTATAGTTAATGTATTCCACCAAGATGAAAAAGCACCTTTGGCTTGAGATAAGGCTCCACCTGTAACAGAAATATGTAAACATAATGTAATTTATGTTGCAATTTAGAATTTATCGAAGCGAATTTCTAGAATTTTTAATATTCAATTTCGAAGAAAAAGTTAAATAATAAATATTGCATCACTTTAATAAGAATTTTTTTTCGAATTGTGAAGAATATTATCAATTACTTTTTTGAATTCAAAATTACATTTTCGAGAGAAATTTATTGATTTTTAATTTTCTGAAGTCAAGATAAGGGAACGCCATACACACTCCTATCAGCGGCACACGAATATTCCCTTCCCTATCGCTCTTTTCTGATTGGTTTAATTTTGATTGTTAATTACTCATTCATATAATCAAATTTATTTATTGATAATTTTCTATCCAATTTCTAACAAGGAATTAGAAAATATAAATACGTATTTTGAGTACTGCGACATTCTATTTATTTAAATAATAAACGAAGGAATTCTTTCAAGCATGGTGATAATTATGAATCGTTTAAGTAAAAAGAATGATAGCTAAAAATATTTTACAAAGTAACCTCAACTTACCTACAGCTTTTCCTGTCGTGGCCACAGCTCTTCCAGTTGATAACATTGCCTGATTCAGTTTTCTACCGCTTTCTGTGTTTTGCATAGAACTGAAATAAATAAAATAAATCAATAAAGGGCAATGTGGGCTCCCACATTGCCCTTTCTTCCCCCGGAATATTGTTATATTGTTTTTCAATTTCTTTAGTTTTTTCCTCAATCGTTTCATTTTCTCAGACTAAAAGCTGTCGATATAATATTGAGCTAGATAAAAACCTTTAAAAGTATCCGAAGTTGCCCCGTTTGACGACATTTGATATTCTTATTGGATATTATTCAGGGCAGTGAAAATACATGCATTTGTAACTCTTTAAGAGATCTTTCGGAAATAAGTCTATTAAATAATTATCAAAAAACTTACTGTGATAAACGTAATTTCATATCTTGAACTGATAATTGTCCAGCAAATGGATGCCCCGGCTCAACATTGTTTATTTCAGTTGTAACGCTACTTTTCCATGTTTTGTAGTTATGTGTTGTTTTCCAAGCCGATATAAATGAAATGTTGTAGTGCTCTGTTCCTCGTAAATCATTCTGTAAGGATGTGCGCAACAAATGAAGCAAATATACTTTAAATTGAGCTCGGATCCATTCCTCTCCGCCTTCGCAACTTGAACTATCTAGCGACCTTTCTGTTCTTGGCTCCAAAACACTTTTGATTACATAATCAGTAAATCTTAAGTCCTCTGTTGTAAGGTACAATTGCCGTCTTAATTCTGGATCATCTGCTTCTAGTCTCCCACTTTCTATCTAAATATCAAACAAATCACATATGTACGATTCATATTTATATCAGTTTATATATATTATAACTTATTTTTATTTTTGAAGGTTATTTCTTGAAGTTAATATACTTAATGAAATGATGTAATCTGAAGCGCCAGCTCATTTTATTCAAAATGAGCAAAATAACATCAAATTGAAATTTTATCTAAAGTCCTACTTAACCTACACAGAAAAAAGTCTTGTTGCGATATTAGTCTTCTTTTTATTTTTGTCTTAAATGAAGCCGATAACTAAAATCAATCTAAAAAATTTCGCAAAATGCATGAAATCTCATCAACTATCCTAGTATAAGGATCAATCACTATATTGCTGATTTGATCATTTGTTTAAACAATACATATAATCAAATAAACAAATAAAAACGTGAAAAATGCACCATTTTGACTTAATATTAATTTTATCTTAATAACTTTGGATGTAATTTCTTTTTAAATCAATCGGTAAATTAAAGATTAAGAATGGTACTTTAATAAAAAAAAAATTGATACTCTGTATGAATAAAAGGAATGCTTGTGTCGTCGGGTCACTCAAGCCTTTTCGGAATTTCGATTAACTCCTACGAATGCGGTTTACGGATCAAAGTGGTCGTCTTTACACCGGAGAGGGGAAAGTTAGTTGCCCGCTTGTAGAACTGTTGGGGGGAGCGTACCTTTTCGCCTCGAAAAGAGCGTAAAATAAGGGTTGCCAACTTAAAAAATTCATTTGCTTCAGCTGATCGAATTGTCGGTAATTGTCGGCCATCAAAGGTGCATGCATACATGCCTACATAATCTTTTTAAGTTGACAACCCTTTTTTTACGCTCTTTCCGAGGCGAAAGCGTATGCTCCCCCCAACAGTTGTACATGCGGGCAACTAACTTTCCCCTCTCCGGTGTAAAGACGACCAGGGACAGCACTTGGGGAGCTTATAACCTATTAGTGTAGAATTATTTAGAGTATAGTTTGGGCATGCCCTGCAACCATTTCTCCACGCTAGTAAGGGGAGAAGATTTGGGCAAGACACGAGTTACCCGAAGTTGCCATTTAAGGATTAATATTTTAATTTTAAAAATTGTGTTAAAAAAATATGGGAATGCGCGAAATGTCTAATACGTTATAGAACTTTAATTAACAATTCGAATGAAATAATAAAATAATTTTTTATCACGCATGCACGGAATATGCCGTATTTCGTAGCCGTGTTTAGGGCGCATTGTGATATATTGCACACGCCGTGCGAAAATCGTTCGTTCTACAATACCGCACGTTTCTCCGTGTTTTAGTGAGGAAAATCGCATAATTCCGCATGTTTTTACGAAACAAATGCACACACGCTACATTCACGTTTCCACGACGAAACTAACCAACTAGTAAGTACAAAAAATAAAAATAAAAAATAATTACGTATTAAGATCCAAATATCATACTTAAATGTAATTTTTATTACATTATTATTAATTATTATAAAACTTTATTATTATATTATATTATATATTATATATTATTATATTATATTATATTATTATTGTTATCTATAATATGATTATTATAAAATGTTTTAAGATGTAAAAATTTTTTCAAAAAAGTCACATACTAATTGTTTAAGGTTAGGTTAAATGTTAATAAATTTAATACATTTTAACAAGCATCTTGATATTATTTATTATTATTGTTTATTATCTTTCTGGTTGGAGCAGAGCCCCTCGGGGGCTCCACCTCTCGATCCCGCCACCGCCATCACATTCGGATAAAATGCAATAAGTACATATTCCTCACATGCGTGATGAAAAATAGTGTGACTTGAAAAATAGCGCACGGCGTCCGCGTGCGCAATATGCAACTATACCCCACTCGTTACACAATGTACTATTCTTTATCCTAAACATCAACATTCTTCTTATAAGAATAAATAGCATTATAATTATTGTTAGTATTAGTATTAGACTACAGCTTCTAGTAATATATAATTATTTTACTTACATCAATTAGTACATCTATAAACTGTTTTTTTTGTTTAAACAAAACATTTGATGCTCCCACTACGTAACCTCGAACATTTTTGTCACTCAACAGGTCTAAATATGGTAATGATAGATATGGCAAACAAAGATATCCCTGAAAAATGAATTTATTATTTTAAATATTAAGTTTATAAACTTTCGCTGGTTGAGAAGACTAACAAAGATTTTTGAAACTTTCCCGCATTTGAGAGTCCACATACATGTTAATATATTCTAATCTATCATAGAGACTATTACTACACGTATGGTACAAATGTGGAAAAATAATCGTTTGTATTTCAACTACTCTTGAATGATGCTGTACTTTTTTAGTAGACTAACAAACGTACCTTAGAAAATATGGATAGTGGCAAACCACATTTCTGTGGTTCCATAGAAGTCACTTGTAGGATATTATTTGCAATACGAGTATCTAAATGTATGTGAGCATCAATATTTCTGGATAAATCACTATTATCATTGACCATTTCTAAAGAAATAGATTTAATGTCACTGTTTGACTGGACAAATTCATCTGTACTTTCCTTATTAGGTATTTCAGTGTTTTCTTTTCTTGTCATTTTTTCTGAAATTCCCTGTCTCACATTTTTCGAAACATCTTCATATTTTAGTTCTTCTATTACTTCAGTACTTTTATCATTATTTGCATACGAAATTTCTTCGCATTTATCTAACATGGTATTTGTTCTAATAAATTCTTTTCCCTCATTTTCAAAAGATGATGGAGATACTGTACTTGGTGAACTAAAATAATAAAACAAATTGCATTAATTAGATCAAAGATGAATTCCATGATTATATAATTAAAATAACAGTTTTATTTTTCTCATTTCTATCTTTGAATTAACATATTCGTTATAGAGTAAGAGTGTTTGCATTCGCATTTTTGCCATTGTTCAGGCACTACTGTAGTAAGGTAGACCGGAACAAGGTTGTTCATGTAATTAAATTCTGTAGTTAATTAATATTATACGATTTTAATCCTTTAAATATGTCTATTTTATTAAAAGAATGTTGAAATGGATCAATTATTTATCCACACTCGACGCGGCTTGGGTCTTAATCCAATTAACAGGGACATAAAAAAGACCTTACCTTGAAAAAGGTCAGAATAAGACGAAAATTGGCAATTATCTTCATATTCAGGCCCTCCTCAAACCTCAAAACTAACATTAAGGGGTCTACCTACCTTACAAGTTTCAAAAAATCGATTTTCATGAATATTTTTTTGAAAACTTTATATTGTAA
>JAUEJJ010017103.1:0-13763 GCA_032164275.1 Synergus coniferae | reverse complement strand
TCTACAAATGATTTCAGAAATTCATTTGGATCTGCTGGTTTCTCCTTACCAGCATAGATCCCAATGACGTATACTGTGTTCAAATTTTTTTCTGAACACAGAATAAGCCATAAAGATTTCTGCGATGATTTGTAGATTGGTAGACCGCTACCTCGTGGAGTCTTTACGACTGTGCGACTATCTTTTGGCAGGCGGAGATCCGTGAACTGACGTAAAATGAGTAATAAAAAATTCAAGGCTACTTGCGATATTCCAAATGAACATGCCCAAAAAGCCAATGCTGCGATCATAGAATTCTTTCGTTCAACGCGGTTTTCCTCCAATGTCATTTTCGCAAAATTAGCGTGACATTGTTCCACGTTAAACGAATGTCATTGAAATATTACTGTTCAGGAGTCTAAAATGTATATTGAAGTTGAGAAAATATTTTTTTTCTGAGTGAATATTATTAACTTTCAAATTTGTTTATAGTTTTTGTTATTAACAATAATAAATATTTCATTAATACAATGAAAAAAAAATTTTAATTGTTTATTAAAATGTTTGTAATAGTAGTTCATCTAATAAGAAAAAATCTTAAGGATATAAAGCTTGAAAAAATTATAAAATACAGTCGAAAAGTTGTATAAAATGACCTCTCAGTTCCAATCAATTCCAATAATAATAATAATAATAATAATAATGATAATAATAATAATAATCAGCGGGTGTCTACTATTTTTCGGCCACCAAATTCCCAGCTATTTCCCGGTTTTTTCCCGATTATAACTATCAAATTTCCTCTTACTAGAATCACGAATAAAACGCATTTAACATAAGGTTTTCCTATGTATAATTTTATATATTGCGATATCTTATTATATTTAAACAAAATAATATTTTGATAATTTATTGTGCTTGTAACTTACGAACTTTGGGCAAAAAAGAAAGAAACATTTTTCCAAATTACATACTGAAATAATTGTACAAATATTTTTCTGCATTGTACACGAGTTTAAATTTGTAATTAAAATACGCGAAAAGTTCAATATGCATGCCTACTTTTAGCTAAAATATTATTAATAATTAATTAGTAATTAGTAAAGCTCTCAGATCGTGGATGGAATTTAATCCCTTCGGCAGACCATTTTAAGCTTTTCAAATATAATTAGGGAATATTTGGTCTTTGGGAAAGCCCCAGTTCTACACCGCAAAATTGACATTTTGTATAATAATATTGACGAAAATTTTAAAATGCTAAATTATTGAAATTAAAAAATTTTAAAACAGTTTAAAGAAATACAGAAAGTTAATAATATTGTCAGCAAGAATTTTGTTCGAGTGTGTGATAAGAAGATTGCCCGTGTATAAATTAATAATTGATAATAATTTTGTGAAAGAAAGTTCTATAAATGACAAAATATTTTAAACATGCAAGAAGTTTTTACATCTAAAAGTAACAATCATGTTATATGAAAAGTAAAAATTGAAAAGAACATCATTTTGTCATCAAATTGAGAAATTATTAACTAAAATATCATTATTCAATGCGGAGTACATGTTTTTAGAAACAAGTAATTTTTTTTCTTGATAAGTAATAATGTTGTAAAAAAATTCAGCAAGATAGCAAGTTTTATTTCAAAATGCGAATAAGTGATTAAATTTAATTTGAACAATCGCGACAGTTATGGGGTGCGGGTTTGAGTAATAGAATTCACTACAGTTCACTGATTTTAGTTTATTGACACTATATAGTAAATGGATTTGAAAAGAACAAAGGTTTAACTAAGATTTGAAAATGTGAAAGGCGAATTATAATAGTGTTTAAAGGAAGTGTGAAATTAAGTATGAATAGAAAATCTACAAAGGAAAGCGCTGAAGATCTACAATAGTGTGCTTTCCGAAATCTCGAGGATCTCTTATTGTCGCGTGCGGTCGTTACCTTCGTCAATCAAGAACTGTCGAAGCGACACTACTTTCCCTCTGCCCTCACCTTTCTCCTGTTTTCGTGCTCGTCGGAAAATTCCACTATTTCCGACGGGTCATTTTCAGAACTTTCTTTTACAAAATGATTACCAATTATTAATTTATACACGGGCAATATTTTTATCACACACTCGAACAAACTTCTTGCTGACAATATTATCAACTTTCTGTATTTCTTTAAACTGTTTTAAACATTTTTAAATTTTAATAATTTAGCGGGAGTGCATCAAATTTACGCCGTAAAATTGCCTAAGAGGACTTTTGCACCGAAAGTATTTTGGCAAAGTTAAAGTTTTTAGTTTGGTACCAAGGTAAAGATTTCACGTTTAAAGATTTGAAAGTTTATGATGCAATAATTTTACATTTGTAGGCAATTTTTATTTTCGTTTGCTTCACTTTTCCAAATTTTGCACACAGCTTAGCATTAAGTGCGATATTATTGCAATCAAAGGATGCAATAATTTTACATTGGTAGGCAATCTTTATTTTCGTTTGCTTCATTTTTCCAAATTTTGCATATACGTGAGCATTAAGTGTAAAATTTTTACAACCAATGAAAAGAAAAACCTTAATGCTACAGTTGCTTGTACCTCCGATTAATTTAACACTGCGTATACTCTTATGTATTTTGATGCGCTGATTACGAAAATGATAGGTAAAATGAGCGCAAACTTGATTCTCATGGTCAAAACCATAAAAACCCATAAAATCGTGGTTTTCTGCTTTTATTTAGTAAATAATAAAATTTACAAAAAACTTGCAGGAGGGGTGGGTGACATTTAGAAGTGGGTGACAGATAAAACGGGCATAGGGAAAGAGGTCGGTGTGCTTACAGGAGGGATGGGTGACATTTAGAAATGGGTGACAGGTAAAACGATCACGGTGAAAGAAGTCGGTGTGCTTACAGGAAGGGTGGGTGACATTTAGAAATGGGTGACAAATAAAACGGGCATGATAAACAGAACAGAGCTGTAATTCAGTCCCTGTTTTACCATGTACAAGCAACTGTAGCATTAACGTTTCTTTTCACTGGTTTTAAACATTTTACACTTAATGCTAACATGTATGCAAAGTTTGGGAAAGTGAAGCAAACGAAAATAAAGATTGCCTACAAATGTAAAACTATTGCATCCTTTAGTTGCAATAATATTGCATCATAAACTTTCAAATTTTGAAACGTGAAATCTTTTCCTTTTTATCAAACTAAAAACTTTGCCAAAATACTTTCTGTGCAAAATTTCTCTTAGGCAATTTTATGGTGTAGATTTTATGCACTCCCTTTAAACTTGAGTCATCAGTCAAAGTTAAATGATTCCCAGTGTCCCTATTTTCAATGAGAATCAGTGGAATTTGCCTGGGAATCAGTGACATTTCACGGATTTTTCACTGATTTAAGTTTAGAGGGTACTTTCTTAATATTATATCCAGCGATCTCGAGCGCCGTCGGTGCACTGCATTACACGACTTCATTTAATTTTTCGAAAACAAAAAAATGCGATATCTAGAATACATGGCTTCAGAAGGTGAAGCCTTGGACTCTATTTATATACCAAAACAATTTTTTTAAAGTGTTTTTTCCTAAAGTCAAATATATTATTTATTTTGAAAAAAGAGGTATAATTTTCAATTAATGAAAAAAATGATCACAACCATTAGATAGATTATGGAAAAGTCTATGAAAAACGTAAAGGATAAAAATTTTGTATTCCATACGAAGGAAAGGGCCTAGGGCGGTACCCGTGTAAACATTTTTCGTTTCCAGACCGTCTTGAGTCAAGACATGTTCAAGAGAAACCGAACCTAGCCAAAAAAAATTTTCATGTCTTGTAGTTGAGACTGAGCTAGACTTCTATGTCATTGAAGCCATAAAACCGGAAAGGTTTTATGGTTTTATGGCTAAAATGACCTGACGGCACCTAAAATGATATTCTTGAGAAATAAATTAAAATTTTCAGCGCTTTTTAATCAGTAGATAAAGACCTCATCAAGAAATTGGAAATGATAGATGCGTATCTAGCGCATGCGTACAACGTCAACATGTAAAAGCGGGAGTAACGCGTCAAAACAAAACTTAAATTTTCTTTTCTTTGAGCAGGTTTATGACCTGGGATTAAGGGTCTCGTCTTGGCCATAAGACTGAGCTGGACATCAACGTCTTAAGTCGAAATCTAGACAAATCCTAGACCGAATCAAGTCGAAGCATGATAAACTCGGTTTACTCGGGTAAGCATAAGGATAAGTTTAAAACTTTATTTTTGGAGGGCTTATGGACAAGGAAAGCAAAATCAAAAAAGTAATGTTTCTCTAAAACTACTCAACCGATTTTGATGATCGAATTATCGAAATATATGTTATAGTCACCCATAAGTCTAATTATAAAAAAATTATGAAATTTTTAAAACAAAATATATGGGCAAAAAAATGTTTAAAATATTTTCAACATTCATTTTGAGGTTACGTTCTAGAGATACACCTCTAATTTTCTTTGGAAAAAAATGTTCTTATTACCTACTTCAACATATATTTTACCCAAATTTTTCATAGGGGTACTTCATGGCTTTAAGAAAAGAATCTCGCGCCGGGCGCCGTAAGTGTATTGCGTATAGCGCATAACATGACTTCGAGGCCTAGAACATCTTAAATTGATATAAATTGTATTTACTGATTTTAATATTGCATTAAATATTTTAAACAGATTCGCCTACAGTTTGCCTATAAAAATTAGTTTCCGGAATCCACCAGAGGAAGTTGCAATACGTTCTTGAACTCCATTTGGGGTGCTTAATTACGGTGAGTTCCCTTGCCTCGCACCATTTGGCGTGCTTAATTTAGATGAGTACCCGTGCCTCTCACCATTTGGGGTGCTTAATTTAGGTGAGTCCCCGTGCCTCTCACCAATTGGGGTGCTTAATTTAGGTGAGTCCCCGTGCCGCTTACCATTACGAGTTGCTTATTACTTTAATCATTATCGCTGTGACTTTCAATCACTGGCATATAGTTGCTTTTCTTGAACACATCAGTGAGTATTTCTGCAGGTTTAAAAAATTCGGTCGAATACCTAGCATGTGATAAATAATAAACAACTGTCGCAATGTTTGAACAACAACCAACAGTGCGTTGGCCATTAGCACATTAATGGTTAACATGTGTAATGTGTCGAATCAGAAATTCCAAGAGTTTTAGGCTTGTACCTTAAAAAGCATCTATAAACTGTGCGAAAAATGAAACGAGATGGAACTTTTAATTTCGAGCACTTTTGCTTCGTCTTTCACATACTCAATTCTTAGTTTACCATCTGTATTGAACTTTTCCGCCAAATATGAGACAGCTTGAGCAAGTTGGTATGTTCCAGTGAACAAGATTTTTAAATCTCTTTCAGTCATTTCCGGAAAATCTAAAATGTCGTCTGATGTGACACTTTTGAAAGCAAGTTTCCGACGAATTAAGCCATTCTTTTCCATGTACCTCAGTAGCCAAAGTATTCTGCACATTTCTTTGACTATGCATTCTTTGCAAAATATCATCAAAAGTGCCTACATTAGATTGAAGTCTTTTCCCAAAAGTGTTATTGAGAAACGACGCGATTTTGAAATATGATCCAATTTTTGGTATCAGTTTGTTATCAAGTTTGTGAACCAAGAGGCGATATTTTTGTTTAGGTATGCCGTGCACAGATTCCACTGCCCACCGAATTTTGGTGACAAACCGAGATTCGTTGGATTCTTCCGTGGACAGTTGTTTCCCTTTTCCTTTCAAAGCATGCATTAAAACTTTAAAATTCTCTTGCGTTAGCTTTTCTTTTATATCTCCAAAACCGCGATCAAGAACAAAAATATCACCTTCTTTCAAGAATTCACGCAAACCATTTGAATCCTCAATAACACTTTTTAGAATTTCGGCATCATTTTGATTGACAAAGTATGGTCCAAGCATTTCAACAATGTAGCCGTCAGTTGTGCAAATAATGAAAGGTTTGCAGAGAGGAACTTTTTTCTGCCCAGAGTAAGATTTCCTCTGATATATATTATATTATTAGTGCTCTTTTGATGTTTAGAGTAAGTTCCGTCACTGCTATCTCTGTTAAGAGAACAGAAACTGAAGCGATGTGGCAAAACGTCATTTTCAAAAGATTTCATTACACTGGCAGCAAAACTCTATCTAGAGAGACGATCAAATCGAAACAAGTGAATAGCGTATCCAGAAAGTTGTATCGTGGCAGACATCAAATGCCATAAGAATATTTGACGATCTTAAGTGAATCGCGGAATCAGAAAGTTAATGTACTGACAGGCAGTATGATGATGGAAAAATATTTGACGATCAGCTCGAAACAAGTGAATAACTGAATCAGAATAATAGTATCACACAAGCCGGGTTGGAATCGCAGGTTGCGCTAAATACACGCACGGTGCCCCGAGCGAGATTCTTTTTTTAAAGCCATGAAGTACCCCTATGAAAAATTTGGGTAAAATATATGTTGAAGTAGACAATAAGAGTATTTTTTCCAAAAAAAAAAACTAGAGGCGTATCACTAAAACAAAGCCTCAAAAAAAATGTTGAAAATTAAAATAAAAATTTTTTGACCCTATATTTTGTTTTAAAAATTTCTTAATTTTTTTTCTAATTAGTGTTACGGGTGACTATAACACATATTTCGATCATCAAAATCTGTTGAGTAGTTTACGAGAAAAATTATTTTTTGATTTTATTATACTTTCCTTGTCTATAACTCTCCTAAAAATAAAATTTTTAAGTTATCCTTTGGAGAAATTTTATTTCACACCAATGCCCATCTATAGTGGTAATATGAAATTGATACGTGCGGGGGCAACTTTTACATGCTTATACCAACTAGGCCCTTTATGTTAAATCAACTTATTTTTCGTTATTCATTTTGTAAATTTTGAACTAGAAAACACGTATAAATCTTATCTTGATTTCTGTTTGTGAAGAAATATCTAAAATGCGATGTAATTGCTTTTGTTTAAATTATGATTGATATTTAATTTTCGTGAGTTATAAATCAAATTTTGTCTTGTTAAATTCTGAAATTCTAAGTAAATATTGTAAAGATTGCATTGTTCAAGCCTGAGCTTCATAATTACTAAAAACTCCGCCTCATCTCTACCATTATTTGCTGTTAAAACTGAGCTGGTCAATTATTTATTAACCCTAATTTTATCTTTTATCTTTTTTGTCATTAATCTCGTTTGGTTAGCTCTTTATCGTTTTGATTTAATTAAAATTTGCGAAGTTATCTCTGTCGTTTATCTTTTTCTTTATCGTTATATTTTGGAATGTAGATTCTGTGTTGCCTTTATCTTCTCGCATATTTGTAGTTAAATCAATTTATCTTTGTCCCAAGAAAGGACTGGCGCCCAAAATCTAGCAATTCTATTTGTCTAAATTATCTAGAATTATTATGTTTAAATTATCTCCAAACTTGCCTCTAAAACTTCTCTAGCTATTTTATAAATATTAACGTACCATATATCTATAGTTATCTTTCTACATTAGGGACCATTGTGCGTCTTATTTTGAGACCCTAATTTTTAAAATAAAAAATTAAATATATAGGCGTCACAGCCCCTATAATTAAAAGTTATTTCGAAATTAAAGTTCGGCCCGTAACTAGAGCATTATAAGTTTAGGAATCCTAAAAATATCTCCAAATTCTCTTTTGAACATTTTTTGATAGAGCAAGTATTTTTCGTTTTATGTAATAGTGAAAAATATTGTTGAAAAATAAAAAATAAAATTTTCCGCCAAAAAACGTGAAATATGAGAAAATGTTATAAAATTAATATGAATCACCAAAGTTTGACGAACAAATATTCCAGAGCGCGAAGCGTTACTAACAATCGTGCGTTGTAGGCGGGCTCAATCTTGTAAACTATTTATCTGTATCTATTATATGGTATCTTTTATATAGAATGTCCTGATGAAAATTTGTTCCTTAAAGTTTTTTTCTACAATCTTTACCTTTTCAAATAAATAATAGTGCACATCGGTCAAGAACGTGAACACAGACGGCTGTTCACTATCACTTTTTTGTAAAAGTAAAAATTGTTTGAAAAAACCTGAGTAATCTAAATTTGCTCATATGGTAAGTAAAACATTCCTTTAATTTAATACTAAAATAATTAAAACAAAAGTATATAGCATCGATAAAGTTTGTTAAGAGCACCAGCGTCCGGAATGGCACAACCTCGCAAAGCATTCAACACGGAGTATAAAGCGTGAAGTGTTATGAGAATGTGCCCGCGAAGGGGGCAGATTTTTTTATTTATAAAGGGACGAGACTTTTCACTTTATGTTAGAAATAAGAATGAAGTATTAAATTATTTGAATTCTTGGGTGTTTTAATTAGTTATCGAATGGAGCGCTAATTGCGTATAACTGTCGTGGCATGCATATATCTTTCGGCTTACATAGTAAGCAATCTCTTTGTTATTTCGTTCATATATTGTTGCATTCGTCAAGTATTCACATCTCGTGATCATTCGGATCACTTTACGTTCGTTTAACTTGCGTTGTGTAATCATAAAAGTAAAGTGTTTAACGATAGCACCGCACAGAGTGCCCATCGGCATTTTAAGATCCTGGACTAAATACACTGTAATCCATTTCATTGTGAAAATAAATTACAGGATTTTAAACATTTTTTAAATAAATAATTTTAAAAACTTAGTTTTTTGTAATTATAATGTATGTATTTATAGTTTAAAAATTTTTTTAAATATATACTGCATCAGTTTGTGTTATCTAATATGTTATACCATAATTCGGTTTCTCAAATTTGGAAAGAATGATAATTACCGACAGCGCTTCTCGGCTGACTTTATCATGAAATTAGTACAACAAATGACCGTAACGCTGTGATAGGTACGGCGCGGTTGGCTTATAGTGTATTTCTCTTTTCTATCAACCTTGGATAATGTTTCTCGAATCTCGAATGCAATCACAAATTACAATTTTGTGTCACAATGAATCGCATTCAAAAAGAAACATTTTTCATCTCTTGACTTTTTTTCATATCGTGCGTTGTTTGGCTTCAAATTGAGATTTTTTTTCTTTTTTTTTTTTTTTTCATATTCGAAATGTCATAAGTTTGCTGACAATTATTTTTTATCGAAAAGAGTCATAAGGATAAATTGTTGTGCTTTTCGAGCACTATGAAGATCCATACATAGAATTTGTAAATTAAAAAACAAAGTGGTTTAAAAAAATTTCAAAATGCTCCAACTTTTTGAATTTTTATCCAAAATGTCTGGATAACGAACCTGACCTCCATTTTCGGACACTAAAGGAGTATACCAAAGGCCAATTCAATTGGTCAATTCTTTCGAAAGTTATCGTGCACACAATCTAAAAATCTACAGACACATTCTTAAAAACATGTTTTTTGGGTTCAGGGGGTCTCAAAGGATCTTAAAGGGTCTCAAAGGAATTCAAAACGTCTGAATGTGTTTCAAAGGGTCTCAAAGTCTGAAAGCGCGCGAAGCGTGCAAGACGGAGCGCGAAACGCGACGTGTTATGAGAATGTGCCCTCGACGGGGTCAGATTTTTTTTTTAAACAATTTTCGCGATTTAAACGAAAACTTCTTACTTTATCAAGAAATGTTCAAAGGAAGATTTGTAGATTTTTTAAAGACCATTAATTATGTGTCTTATCATTTTTTATGTATCTCGCGTTATTTGACTTAAAATTTGAATTTTCATTTTTTCAAAAAAATTCAAAAATTATTTATACCACTCCTGTAGAGCATTCAAAGAGAAACATTTTTGATCTCTTGACATTTTTTTATATCGTGCGTTGTTTGGCTTCAAATTGATTTTTTTTTTCGTTTTTTTTTAATATTCGAAATGTCATAAGTTTGACAATTATTTTTTATCGAAAAGAGTCATAAGGATAAATTGTTGTACTTTTCGAGCACTATGAAGATCCATACATAGAATTTGTAAATTAAAAAACAAAGTGGTTTAAAAAATTTTCAAAATGCTCCAACTTCTTGAATTTTTATCCAAAATGTCTGGATAACGAACCTGACCTCCATTATCGGACACTAAAAAAGTACACCAAAGGCCAATCCAATTGGTCAATTCTTTCGAAAGTTATCGTGCTCACAAACTAAAAATATACAGACAGACACATTCTTGAAAACATGTTTTTGGATTCAAGGGCTTTCAAAACGTGGACATTTTATAAACATGGGGGGGTTAGAGCTGCCGCCGACATACTCGTATCTTCAGTAAGGATTCAATTGACCTTAGGCTCAATACCCCTCTCCGTATTGGTCAATACTATTTCAATCATAATTAATATGTAATTACGTTTTACAGGTTTATGTGCTCAAAAGACGTCAGCTGGGTGTAATTGAACAGGAAATTATTGAAGATCAGCGCGTTGAAGAGTCACAGCTACCGGAGTCACTTGATCATAAATGGAACCTGCTGCCGATATCGATTCCTGTTGCATGTGTAATTGCTGAAAGAAAAAAAAACTGAGCATCGCAGGCAAAGATTAAGTGTTAAAAATGTAAATGCAACACCGCACAGTGGTCTAAAATAGGAATTTACTGTTCATAATCGCCTACGGGTCGTATTTCGTAACCGATGTAAACGAATTTTTTTTTAAATGCTCAGCATTAAATTCTTAAGAGAATTTTGGTTTGCTTTATTCTAATTCTTTGTCACACAGCAACAATATATAAATAAATAAAGTGACAAAATTGGCAATTTCAGCTTTCTGAATTTTTATCTCAAGAAAAAATAATATAAAATCACTATCAGCCGAAATTATTGCCCCTGCATTCATAGAACATTATTAATTCTATAATATAAACGTAGATAAACAAACGTTCTAAGTAGCATTTCTTACGCGCTTGTAAAAAAAAAAATAGTATAAGCAATTAATTTCGGGTCGCCGATGGTCCACTAGTGCGGGTGTGGGCAATATGTGAGTTCCCGCACTTATTGCACAATATACTATTTCTGACCAAAGGTGATTCACAATCGTCTTTAAAGCCATCATTTATATACTTCAAGCTTTATCAAACATAAACATAAACATACACTCATGTGACGAATCTGTGTACCCTCGTTCTGTGCCAGGTTCACGCCCCCCCCGCAGTGTCCATTGGTAGCCAGTATGTTCCTCCGAAGAGCTCGTAAGCTCATTCTTCCTGCCCCGAAGCGTCCCTATACGTACGCTCAAAGAGTTCGTACGCTCAATGTTCCAGGCCTCCCGCAGCGTCCATCGGCATCCTATATGTACCTTCGAAGAGCTCATCAAACGATAAATATACCGGCACAGAATCGGCACTTGAGTGTAAAGTGATAAATCTTAGTTTTAAAAAAAATTGTTTATAACAATTACATAAATTATTTATTACTCAATTTAATAAATAAGGGTAGCTATCGCAGTAAATGTCACTCCAATAATAATTTAAAACAAAAAATAATTTTTTTCTACGAGAAAATGGCCGATTGGGAGACTTGTTTAATTAAATTTTGATTAACAATCTATATTGTTTACGTTTGTTAAAGCTTGAAGTACATAAATGGCTTTAAAGACGATTGTGAATCACCTTTGGTCAGAAAAATAAATTTAACTATGAGAAACACTTATTTATAAAGAATTTGTTTTGTAACGATCAGTCCCCCCCCCCTAAATAATTGTCTAACCGAACGGCTTCAGTCACCCAGGGTCGGGGATTTTAAAGACAATTGAAAACAAATCTTTGTTCTAGTGACAAAATATTAAGAAATTCCATTATTTTATGATTAGTTTTCAGGTTGAACAGAATGAGAGAAATCGGTATTCGGTCGGAGAACAAAGAAAGATTCGGTTACAGTGTTCCTATGGGCCAGTAATGTCAGTCTCCCGTGGTAATAATAAACTTAGAAGAACGTATTATTTATTATTTGCCAGCGATTTTTATAACCATGGGAGCGCCCATTAATTACAGAAATTGCTCAGCGAAGATGGCATCGAGCGCTTCTAAAATAATAATTCTAGAAGCGCCTAACAATTATTATTCTCACGACCTTGAGTTGGCAATGTCAGGAGCGCCTGAGCATTGACAACATTCTGCGGGGATGAGCTAAGTCGAATAGCTCGCAAGGGTAGAAGTGCCTACTCCTTGCGGTCCGCATCCATTTTCTCTGCCTACCATAGAAGCACTTATTGGTAGGGAGAGAACCTGAGCTCTTATCGGTCGGGAGCTTCCCGATGCCCGATCTCTCGGAGAGCCGCTCCCGGCTCGAATCAGGCTCTCTCCACTCAATGTTAAAATTATGCAGAAAGATAGACTGACGGCAGCGCCACCAGTTGGCCGGCCATTGAAGCAACGCTGTATGGGTTGTGTATACGTACTGTATATGTATTGTGTATATGTGACCAATTTTAAAATTGAATATAATAGATAAGAAAGTGGATAAACCAATGGAAGAGAATGTTTAAAAATATATGGAGTATAAGCAATAATTCTGAATACATTTTTAGTGTTATTTGAAGCACAATAAAAATGTATCAAAACTGTTTTTTATACTTTATGTACTTTTGTAAATTTTCTCCTATCGGTTTATACATTTTTTTGATTCTTATATTCAATTTAAAAATTTTTCACATATTTACAATACATACATAGATAAAAACAAATCACAACTCGAAAGCATGAAACATGAAACAAACAACATACAAAGCATGAAACACTGAACAGATTTGTTTGAAATCAAAATGTCTGCCCTGACTGACGACGCGACGACGTTCTGTGTATTTCTTGGGTAAGCGGAGTGAGGTACAGGGGGGATGGACCCTCAGCGCCAACAGTTGGCCGGGCATTGTACTACGCTGAAAATAGTAATCACAATTCTTCATATTGCCTATTCGAGTGGAGAGAGCCTGGCTCGAACTGACTGATTGTGAGTGAGCGACGTGCAGTATTTGAAACCACATTCAATCCCATACTATGACAGAACTATGTCCGTGTGACAAAAGTAGGAGGCGATAACACATGACTGGGTTGCGCGCGCAACCGATTTCTCCTCTTCTGAATCTGAAAACTCGAAGTTGCACGACTGCCTGTCAGAAAACTTCGGCGGTCGTATATCGATAATTGCAGGTGACGCGGGAAAAATTTAAATCTGTACATTGTACAATACCGCTTAAATATATTATATCACCTACATGTAAGTTCAAGGTTGGTTAGAGATGTGTCAATTAAAGTTTCATACCCGTATTAGGGTTGTAAAATTTCATGAAACTTTGATCCAATGAAAAGTTTCATGAAACTTTCAGGGTCTCGTGAAACATTTCAATGTTTCAAAGATAGCAGCGGGAAAATTCAAATTGCATATTATGAAAATGAGAATCAATGTACCTAATCAAATCTGATTTCCGTGCATGCGCAGATAAAAGCTCTTTCCCCTTTCTCTCAAATATTTCATGAAACGATGAAACTTTGACGTTGAAACATTTGAAAGTTTCAAGTGAAAGTTTCAACGTTTCAATGAAACGTTTCATTGCTCACAACCCTAACCCGTATTGGTCGGTAATTGGTCATTAGAGGTGACGCGAAAAATTTAAAATATTTTATTGTACGCAGAGTGAAGGGTACATTTTTTATTACACGAAACTAAAACTAAACAACAATACAACTGTAAAAGCGGATAATTTTGAAGAAAATCTTACAACTATTACTTTTTATAACCCAAACATCCGCTCTTGATGCGTAGCGGGAATTTCAAATCCGAGTAAAGCATGGATATCGCAATTAGAATTCGTTTCTATTGTT
>JAUEJJ010017066.1:0-13778 GCA_032164275.1 Synergus coniferae | reverse complement strand
GTTTTGACTTGAATCCGCTATTCCATTCTTGGCCACCCACCCCCGAGGCTGGCCAAGTTTAGAAACCTGAGTGTATTAACGTTACAAACCTTACAAGAATGTTATGTGAAAATTTGAGATGAATCGGAACAAAACTAACGAGAATAGAGGGGCGGGGGGGGGAGTGACGTTAATTCGTGCAAAAAAAGGCACATTTTTGTGAATTTTTTTTTACGACACAGTTTAAATCTATTTATTAAAACCAATGGTACATTAAAGTATAACATTCGAACAATATTTTGTAAAATTTTCATGAAGAAATATTTAAAAATACGGCAATGGCAACAATTATTCGAAAGCGTCTCGAAAAAAGTAGAATTGCGGTGCGCCTCATAACTTACAACTTACGTTTCCAAAGTCGGTGCTCCTCATAACTTCAAAACAACTGCACCGATCCTTTGGAAATTTTGAACATTATTTCTGTATATAATTTACTGGGTAACACTGGAGAGTTTTTTCAAAATTTGTTAATATTTTTTATTTTACAATAACAAATTAGCCGATTTTTTTAGCAAAAATCGCGTCTTTCACTTCAAAGTGTTCCCAAAAAGTGAAAAATTGAAATTTCGAAAAACCCTCCCAGCGTTACCTCGGGAAAGCAATTCTCTAACGAAAGAACTTTGATTTTTTCATATAATATGATACAGCACCGAGTAATGAGGGACACCGCAATTTTACTTTTTCCGAGACGCTTTCCGTATAATTGCTGCCATTGCCGTATTTTTTAATACTTCTACATGAAAATTTTACAAAATATTGTTCGAATGTTATACTTTTATGTACCATTGGTTTTAATAAATAGATTTTAACTGTGTCGTAAACAAAATTCACAAAAATGAGCCTTTTTTGTACGAATTAACCGTACCCCCCCCCCTTAATCTCTATAACCTATATCTTCAATTTCCTCATTTATCTTTCGTCTATCCACCTCTACATTTTTAAATCTCTTTGTCAGTCGTTATAATCACTATAAACCTATATCCCTTTTAATCTCTTTATTTCTATCCCAGCCTATCTCTCATCTATGCATGTCTATCTCTTTCAATATTTATTTATTCATTTAAGAATAAATTGGGAGAATATACGAGGGCGAAGGTCACGCTTCCAATATTCCCTTAATTAATTCCAAATTACTACTTTTTTAAAATGAAATAATTGAACCGATAGAAAGGGATAGAAAAGAGGAGATTCAAATAGATAGGCGTGGATGTGGATTGATATGGAGATAGAAAGAAAAAGACGGGGATAGGCGAGAGATACATATAAAGGGATAAACAATCTTTATCCCTTTCTATTTTATAGATAGAAGGAGATAGAAAGGAATAGGATTTTTATCTCTTTACTTCCAGCAGGGAATTGAAATTGGAATTCAAGTGATTATATAATAGTCCACGCGATTAGGGACATGCAAAAAGAATATTATCCGAATGAATCCAAATCCGCAATAACATTTCAATCCATATCAACCCGAAGCGGTTCAAAATGAATCCGAGCTTCTAATCCGAAGAAATTTTTTTAAATGTTTATTCGGATTGTATAATATGTTTTGCCTCTCTTTTACTTCTTCAAAATGGCGCTCGAACCCTTTTGGAATGCTACCCTTTAAACTCTTTATCATCTCTTTAAATTGAACACTTTACCTTTATCGTAAGATATATGCCTATTTTCCATTATATGCCTATTCATTTTTATGTGAAAATACATATTTATTTTCTTGTAATAATCGATTCTTACTCTACGTATCTGTGCAGTATATAGCCATGATGGTATACGTGACTCCACAGTACTGGGGATAAGGAAAAAGCACTCAAATTAAAAAAGTCAATATTTTATGCTTTATTGTAAAAATAACTGCATATTATAAAAGCCAGAAACTATGTTAGAGTGCATTCGTACGAAAATTCTCATACGAATAACGAGAGCTGCGCAAACTATGAGTAGTTTGGCAAAGAGGTCAACCGAGAAAAGTTCGTGTTTGTTCTACGTTTTATTTTTGTGTTATTTCTACGAACATTTCCATTCGAATAGATAGCTTGATATGAATTTGTATATATTTTTAAGATCAATAATTTTGTTTATTAACAATTTCTCCGTATCTCGTGTTATTTGACTCAAAATTCTCATAGATATTGTAAAAAATGTATCTTGCATTTGAATATCTACACTTAAGTATCCATTTTTTTCTGTGTATAAAACGTTTTTAACCCTTTAAGGGTCAATGATGCAATTGAGAAACATTCACTATTTCCGATTTTCTTAATTTTCTTGTAACAAGCTCAGAATACCGCAAAATGAATGCGTGGATTAGATCAAAATGAACTATTACGCATCTCGTAAGGTGTTTATAAGTTCCATATCGTACACTGAATAAAAAGCGAAAAAATTAAAACAATTATTGCAAAAATCGATCAGAAAATGATCACAAATTATTCCTGAATTTTTTCATAATTTTTATTCAACGGGTTCTAGGCTTGGTCCTTAAAGGGTTAAAACAATAACATTAAGCGAGCCTAAATAATATTTTAAAAAATCTGAGTGAAGAAAATAAGTCTTCTAGTAAATAAATAATAATAAATAAATAATAAGTTTAATAAATACATGACGACGACAATATTGAGAAAAGAAAAATTTTCTTGACCGTCTTAAATAACCCATAACTCAGTATTTAGAATAGCACGTAAGCCTTTTAGGTATCATTAAAAACGTTGGACTTGACCCACTATTGTTAATTATGTTGCCCTAAGAAGTAGAGAGACTGAGTCGTTTCATGACAGAGTCGAAAAAACCAGGAAAGTCGGGTACGAATGTGAAAACTGCTTACTTGTGCACGCCCGCATGTTAGTAAGAGGTAAGTACACATTTTTACGATTTGTTCAAGCCATGAATTTATTTTAGTGAATTTTGTGCTTTTAAAGGATAACGATGTACTTCCGTTAAGTTTTTCCATTTATTAGAGAATAAATCCGAATCGCACGTGCAAGTTTCCACAAAATACGTCTTTATTTCTGTTTATATCCCCCTTTTCTGTTGTAACAACAGAAACTGGTACCTTTTTACGTCAGTTTATTTTTTTCTACCTGTCTTGAAAGTATCTACTAAAGCCCTGGGCAAGTTTTAGGAATATTAAAGTGATTTCAGCATTTTAAGTTATCATATTAAAAGAGTGCTTCCCTCTAATAAATAATTACTTGTCTTCTCTTCATGTTAAAAACACAGAATAGTACAGTATTTGCAATTTTATAAAATCAGACATTGTCTTTGACTATTTTAATATTGGCTCGTGATCTCTGACCTTTTATACTAAGCCTTTACTAACCTTTCATCCTTGACATTTAATCTTTAACCTTAGACTTTTGACATTTAATTATGAATCTTGACTTTTGACATTTGATTATTTTTACACTGACAAAAACAGGCTACGAAAACCTTTGACCATGGCGAAAGAAAGTTTTCACTCAACCAGTGAATCTAGGTTCTTCGACTTTGTACTATTGACCCTTGAACTCATAATTTTGAATATTGACCCATGAATGTTGATCCTTATGGGTGATTCTCCAAATACAGGCCACTTTTATGTCCAAAGGATATATTAGTAAAACTATTTGTAGATACATTATGTGGAGAGAGAGACTCATATGGTAGATGTGGGTACCGTACAGTACCGTACGCACACATCTAGCAGGCGTCCGTTGCCTATCCTAGCATTTGACGTCATGCAACCCGACTCTTTCTCCCGTTCTAGAGTCTACCATTGTGGCACGGATCTATAAAACCAGCTGCACGTCGCCCAGTACGCCCACTCAATCAGTTCGAGCCAGGAGCCAGTGATGTTGAAAGTAGAACCCTGAGCTACGGCGCTTGCGTTAGGCCTGCGCGCTCATTGGCCGCACTTGGCGCGTGATTCAAAATTACTTTCAAAAAACAATTCTTGTAATTTAAATAAATAATTATTAAAAAATGCATAAGAATGTATAGAAATTATGTAACTTTTGATTTCAGGCAAGGAAGTCTTATGAGCCGTTTAAGTTCAATGAAAATAAACTTTTATTTATAGAATATGTGTGTTATTAATTTTTTCCTTGCCTAAAATCAAAAGTTACATAATTTGTATACATTCTTATGCATTTTTTAATAATTATTTATTTAAATTACAAGAATTGTTTTTTAAAGTAATGTTCCGAAGGAAAGAAAATAGGAAACCCCAATGTTTCCTAACCGAAAAGGAAGTACCGGTTCCTTGATTAGAATTACGGAAAATACCACGTACAGTACAAAAGGGCCGCGCGACACAGAGTACCGAGCCGTGGTAGAGCGAGAACGAACTCCCCTCTCTCCCCGCTCCTAGCTACTCGATCCACCAGGTGAGGAGAGAAGAAAGCCAGAGGCGCACTCAACTCGGCAGCCCTCACGACCGCGGTAAAAATTGGAATGCCCGAATCGTGAACAAGTAATTTTGAATCACGCGATAAGTGCGGCCAATCAACGCGCAGCCTTAACGCAAGCGCAGTAGCTCAGGGTCCCACTTTTAACATCACTGTCGGGAGCTCTTTGACAATAAATAACATTCCTATTACTCCGTCTCTCCATGTTAAATTTTTAGGACTAGTTTTAGACTACACATTTACTTTTAATGAACACTTTAAATATTTAATAAATCGACTCAGAAAAACCCTAAATGTTATAAGAGTTTTGAGAGGAGTTTAGTGGGGATCCCATCCATACACACTCATTAGAGTATAATGCTCTTATTAGGAGTTGTATAGATTATGGTTCAAATACAGGGTGCGCCATCTTTTATGTAGGTATGGAAACATTGAATAACTTTGACATTTGTCAACAGATTGACTAGATTAGACATTTTTTTGAAACGTCAATTCAGTACAATTTTAACAATGAATCGTTTTACACCGAAACAACGCGCCTAAATAATGACGCTGTACATTGAAAATAGTAGTTCAGTTGTGTTAACTCAACGTGCATATCTTCAAAAATATCGTGGCCAACAGGCGCCTTCTAACAACACTATTCGTCGTTTGGTATCGAATTTTATTGAGTATGGGACAGTAGGAGATCATCAACATGCCGTTCATCAACGACCAAGACGTTCCAATGAACTGGTTGAAGTGGTCAGAGAGAGCGTTGCGAAGAACCCCAAAATGTCGTATCGTCACCGCGCTCAGCATGTTGGCGTCAGTGTAACCACTTTGCGGCGAATTTTGAAGGATGATTTGCATTTTTTTCCGTGTAAAGTGTAATCAACACAAAGAATATTGCTAACAGACTGTCTATGTCGCTTGGAAATCGGCCAAACAGTCGCTCGAATGGTTGACACTGAACCTGATTTTTGGAAGTTATGACCGATGAGGCCCATTTCACACTCTCTGGTGGCGTTAATAAGCAAAATTTCCGCATTTGGGGAATGGAAAATCCACACGAGGTCCATGAAACGCCATTGTATGACCAAAAAGTGACTGTGTGGGCTGGCGTTTGCGCCAAAACCATCATTGGGCCATATTTTTTCAGAGAAAACGAAATGGTCGATGGAAATCGATATCTGTGGATGTTGGCTCACTATGTCTGCACGAAAATACGTGAAAAGGTCTTGAGGATTACTGGTTTCAACAAGACGATGCCATACCACACTGCAAATCAAACAATTTAGTTTCTGCAACGAAAATTCCCTGGACGTCTGATGTCAAAGAGAGGCAACATTGAGTGGCCACCCAGGTCTCCAGATTTGACCCCTCTGGACGTCATGTTGTGGGGTTACTTGAAAAGCAAAGTATACGCCAGCAAGCCTCAGACCATTGACGAGCTCAAGGCAAACATTCGAGTCGAAATTATCGCTATACCACCCGAGATGCTCGAAAAGGTAATGGAAAACGCAGCAAAAAGGGCACATTTTGCTGTTACTAATAAAGGCGGGGTATGCCTCGGTATGCCCCTCAGATAAAATTACATATAATTGGAAAATTAATAGTCAAGCATAATTTTTTTCTTTAGAAGCTATACATAGCTATTTTATACACATTAGATTATATCATTAAAGACAGACTTAAAAAAAACAATTATTTTTATAGATTCGTTGAGCGTAATACAAAGCGTTTCCTCCCCCAATCCTAACATTATCAAATCGCATTTCACCTTTTTAATCAGAAATCGCTTAGCTGTATTGTCTGCACTCGATTGTGAAGTAGTTCTAGCATGGATCCCTGATCACAAGGGCATCCCTGGGACCGAACTTGCAGACCAGGCGGCAAAAATGCTAGTTTTAACGCCCTATTCTAAACATCGCGCTACCACCTTCAGATTTTGCTAGATTCTTTCGTGATTATTTAGAAAAAATAACCCAGGACTATTGCAAAAGTAGAGGGAAAAATTTTGGAAAATACTATACTGATCACTTTTATAAACCCCTTAGGAAACCTTGGTTCGCTAACCTGAACATTCGAAGAGAGTGGATTGTATCCCTCTGTCGGATGAGGAGCAATCACATTTCTCTTGGGGAAAGTCTAGCCAGGAAAAATATTTTAGACTCTCCTAGTTGCCCTTGTAATCCGCAATTTAATGAAAGTTTGGAACATGTCCTATGGGAATGTTCCAAATTTACCAACATTCGCCCAAGTCTTCTCAAAGGTCTTTCAAAGGCCCTTAAATACGCCCCCCCCCCCATTCTGTTGTTAACAAATTTTCAGTAACTCGCCGACTAATGTAATGTCACACATTTTTCGA
Source organism: Synergus coniferae (assembly GCA_032164275.1). Lineage (NCBI taxonomy): Eukaryota > Metazoa > Arthropoda > Insecta > Hymenoptera > Cynipidae > Synergus > Synergus coniferae. The sequence goes on along the minus strand of JAUEJJ010017066.1, from coordinate 7,007 downwards.
CTCCTTCAAAAGGCCAACCTTAAGATATAAATTCACTTCTTTATCCAATCAAATTTAATTTACCCGCCCATTTGAGCCCGCGTGCTCGGGGAGAGGTGAGAGGCATGGCGTATATGTAGTGCGCTATGCCTCTTGCTACTCGCGAAGGAGACGGTATTAGGTTTGGTACATTGGCTTGTGCCTGCTTTAAAAGCTTTACACATACGGTCATGATCAAGTAAAGTAAAGTATGATAAAGAAATGACAACAGCACACGGTATTCCCAAGTAGTCACCCATCCAAGTTAAAACCATGCCCAACGTTTTTTAACTTCAGTGTTCCAACGAGAACTGGTACTTCCAACGTGGCATGGCCATTGACGGGGAAGAGACGCCAAACGTCGCGCGCAACGTGCCGCTTTACCTACGGCACCTTTTAAATCTGTTTCAGATGACTCATCCTTGCCATGCTTAAGAAGACCGTCGGCGATGATTGTTAATGATCAGGCGCTCCTGGCATTGCCAATCGTAAGTGGAGGAAATAACATAGCAATTCATAGGCACACGTATAATTGTTATTTCGCGCATTTAGAAATACTATTCCGAGGTGTATGATTTACGTCATCATAGGCGCACTTATGGTTATGAAAATCAAACGTAGATGATACAACTCTAGGCGCACTTGCAGTTACCGTCTATCACCAGAGAGCGACATTACCGATACACCGAGCTTTCATAGTTTACCGCCGTTCACCGCCGACCGATACCAATTCTCTTGTTTTGTAAATTTCCTCCGTCATAAAGAAATGTAAAATAATGGAATTGATTCACACATATAAATATCAAGCTTAGGCGCACCTACCCTTAAATATTTATCCGCGAAGACTTTGAAAATGCCGATCATTGAACTGATAAAGTTCAGCGGTAATATAAGAGAATGGTTGCTGTTCTCGAGCCAATTCAAGAAAATACATGAGGATAGTGATATAGTGAAAGAAGATAAGTTTTAATACCTCATGCAAGCGATGGCTCCGGATTCGCGAACAGCCGAATTAGTGAAAAGCTTTCCCCCAACGGCAGAAAATTATAATAAAGTAATAGCGAGTTTGAAGAATCGTTTCGGACGTGATGACCTACAAATTGAGGTCTATTTGCGCGAGCTTTTACAATTGGTTCTGCAAAACGCGATTACCCCTGAAAAAAACATTGTGCTTTCGACTCTCTATGATAAAATTGAGTCACACTTACGAGCACTAGAGTCCTTGGGAGTAACGACGGATAGATATGCCGCGATGTTGTTTCCGCTTGTGGAATCGTCGTTGCTTGAAGAAATATTGCGTGTGTGGCAAAGAAGTTCAGTACAGCCAGAAGCAACTGGTGATAATAATACAGATGCGGAATCAAAGAACCGCTTAACGAAGCTCATTAAATTTTTAGAAAACGAAGTGCAAAATGAGCTGCGGATATCAATGGCAGTGCAAGGCTTCAACTTAAAGCCACAATTCAACAATGTGGACAGTGGCGAAGAAGATGGAATTTTCTGCACGTCAAGAGGTTGTCAGAAAAAAGAAAGCTTGTTTTAATTGCCTGGATATTGGACACTCATACAAAAAGTGTCGAGTGAACTTAAAATGTGCCTGGTGTTGCCGAAGGCACGTGATTTTAATGTGCCCTAATTTAAACAAACGCGACAGTGAACCTAAAGAGACAGAAGTGAAATCTTTATGTAATCTAACGAATGGTCAACCCTCCGAAGTGCTTTTACACACTTTACGAGTGACCTTATATAACGGCGAAGAAAAGATGAATATGCAAGTTATCATTGATAGTGGCTCGCAAAAATCATACATAACAAAAGAGGTCGTGAATCGAATCGGGTATGAACCGATCGCCGAACAGATGTTGTGCCACTCACTTTTTGGTGGGAAAAATTCGGGGACGGTAAAACATAAAAAATATGTAGTACATATTGGCAGTGTTAATGACAGCTATAAGTGTAAATTTATCGCCTTGATCAACGATTAATTTGCGACAACGTTCCTTCGATGAAGCGTGGTTTATGGTGCAACGAGATGAGAGATTTGAATGTCAATCTCACCGATTTAGACGCAGAGGACGACGCGATATCTATTCTCATCGGGGCTGATATCGCAGGAAAATTGCTCATGGGTAAACGGCACATATTGAAGTGCGGATTAGTGGCCATCGAAACCTACCTCGGCTGGACAGTAATTGGGACAATAGACGACACAGAAGCCCGTAATGATACTGTTTTATTTACAAGAAAAATTTTTGCGAACAGTCAGGTAGTTGTGGAATTATGGTCTTTAGATGTGCTAGGTATTAAAGACACGATCGAACAACAACTGCAAAGAGATCGTGAGAGGGAAATGAAGCAAGCCCTCCTTGATAGTGTTACCATGAACGAGGAGGGACGGTATGAAATTCGTTTGCCCTGGCTGGAGAATCACCCACCTCTTAGTGAAAACAAAACGATGGCCATGAAGAGACTGGAATCTACAATCAAACAGCTACGTGCCGACGGATTATATGATGCGTATGATACTACTTTTGACGAGTGGATAGCTAAAGGTATCATCGAACAAGTGCCTGATGCAGAAATTTGCAATAAGGGCCATTACATACCTTATCGGCCTATCATTAAAGAGAATAGTACAACTATCATACGGCCAATCTTCGATGCATCAGCAACGCCCAAATCCGTGGAAGTGAAGAAGAAATCACCATCGCTAATCGACTGTTTGGAAAAGGGACCAAATCTCATCGAGCTCATCTCATCGATATTGCTGCGATTTCGTGAATAGTTTTTATGTTGATAACTGTGTGACAAGTGTAAACTATGTGACTGAGTTGCATAATTTTATTCAAGACGCGAAGGCATTGATGGAGTTAGGGAAATTTGACTTGCGAGGGTGGGAGTTTACACATTTTATGGGAATTTTATGGGACAAGTGTGACGATATTCTCTCTTTGAACATGGCCTTCACCGATAATTTTGAATTTAATAAAGTAACAAAAAGAACGATTTTATCGGCAGCTCACCACATCTATGATCCGCTAGGTTTTATTAGCCCAGCATTACTTTGTCCGCGAATTTTATTACAGGAAACCTGGGCTCGAAAGTTATCGTGGGACGAAGAAGTGAGTGAGGAAATAAAAATTAGATTTATAAAATGAACATGATGAAATTTCGCTACATACATTTGTAGATGCGAGCCAAGCAGCTTACGCGGCTGTTTGGAATCACGTAAAAGAAATACGTAGTTTGTCAAGTCCCGATCAATGGAGACATGTTCCAGGTTATTTGAACCTCGCCGATTTACAGTCACGTGGGTGTCCGACGGATCAGTTGTTAATTTCCAGATGGTGGGAGGGGCCGCAGTGGTTAAATTTGGGATCTGAAAATTGGCCAGCTAACAATTCAGAGTATGATGAGGAAGAAGTAAATAAAGAATTAAAGAAATCAGCTCAGAAAGTTAGCACGCTATTATCTCTAGAGAAAGAAGCGTGAATTGAAAAATTTTCAAGTTATAAGAAAATAAAACGCATTTTAGCTTGGATATATAGATTTTGCTATAATGCGAAAAGGTCAGTAGAATCACGCAATAAAGGGGAATTGTCTTATTTAGAGTTAGAAATTGCAGAAAATTTATTATTAAAAAACATACAAGCGGAAGCTTTCAATGCTAGTGACGAGAACGAAAGAATTAAGCACCTGCAACCCTTTAGAGATGAAAACGGTCTATTGCGATTAAAAACAAAAATATTATCACGTGAGGATGCACTGAATTTTCGATGCCCTGTTATTTTACCCGGAAATAATAGACTTGTTATTTCAAAAACTTTTGAAAATCATGTAGAATTGAATCATACCGGAGTAGAAATTTTAATCAATAATCTGCGAGAAAAATTTTGGATTATTGGGGGTCGAAAAGCAATTAGAGCCGTCATAAATAAGTGTACTGATTGTCGTCGTCATGGTTCAAAAGCTTTAAGTTGTGAAGCAGCACCTTTACCTCTAAATCGTGTTCGGAATGCGGCAATTTTTGAGATAGTGGGCGTTGATTTTGCCGGACCTCTCTTTCTGAAGGGCGGACAAAAGGCATGGATATGCTTATTTACGTGTGCCGTATATAGAGCCGTACATTTAGAACTAGTAACTTCATTATCAACTGCTTCATTTTTGATGGCTTTGCGACGTCATATTGCACGTCGAGGTCGGCCAAGTGTTATATATAGTGATAATGGTACAAATTTTGTGGGTTTGAATAACATACTAAGGAATGTTAATTTTGAAAATTTGGCCACTATAATGGCAACAAAAAAGATAGAATGGAAGTTCAATCCCCCAACTGCAGCTTGTTGGGGCGGTTTTTGGGAACGCCTTATTGGGGTAATGAAACGACTATTGCGCCGAACGCTTAAAAAATCGTGCTTAAATTATGAAGAAATGGTCACATTCTTGATAGACTGCGAAGCTATCATAAATTCAAGACCTAGTATAACCTTTATGTCCGACAGTACGGAAGACGCAATTCCATTGATTCCATCGATGTTCTTGCATGAGATAAAAGAAATAGGTGTTCTTGATTTAGATCATATTGAAGGTAATCGTTTCGATAAGATATGAATACCGCCAAAAAATTAAGGAAGATTTGCGACGACGATTTAGGATTGAATATTTAGGAGCACTTGTACACAAAACCTGTAAAAGGCATAACAGAATGGATGTAAATGTAAATGATATTGTATTAATACAAAATTAAAGTGTCAAACGTATGGATTGGCCTTTAGCGCATGAGAGTGATTACATTGTGAACAAATTTAAAAGTTCCGAAAAAATAAAGAAGCAACCGACTGATAAAATAGAGCAAATAAAATCTGTTATTGAAATGTGTGAAAAAGATAAGAAATCTTGTGTTGTTACCCGAAGCGGTAGAAAGATTGTCAAGCCTGATAGATTGAATTATAGTTAGTTTCTCCGTCTTTATTATTCTTTCTTATCCTGCAAAAAATGGAAATGATCCCTCATCTCGATGGTGGGAGGATGTGAAATAATAGGAAAGTTATTTACAGTAGGGATATTTTAGTTTGTGCGTGAATGGAATTATAATGCCGAGGATGTCTTCCGAAAATTGTAAGAAAAGCGCACTTTTCTTTTTCTTAAGCCTTTTATGACAGTGTCAAGGACGCTATTAAGATAAGTACGATCCCCATCTGCGGATAATCAACGGGTCTCAAAAGACCGTAATATAATTTTACAATCATACTGTAAACTTTCGACGACAGCCCGACGGCATCTATGACCTGGCAAAACCCAAGAAATCAATTGTAATGGTCGGAGTAATACCTAAGTTTTCAAGGGTAACTTGTGAGCCGGAGTGCAAGAGGTCAGTCAGTCTCATCATCGCCTCGACCGTGTTCATTTCGAGCGAGAGCTTAAAAACTGTAGAACGGTAACTTAATAAATAATTATCCAATAACTTTTACATCTCACAAAGATTCTTGTGTTCATTTATTTTTAATGTATTAACCACTTCCCTATTGAAGAAAACATTTTCCGACGCCTTGTTGGTAAAATTTCCAAAACTAATAAACCGATCCTTGTGAAATTTTTACTACATTTTCCTTACAACAATAGCTATAGTGCATATGAAGGAATTATCAAATTTTTTATTTTAACTGTTTTTTCTTCTTTTTTATAAAAAACGGTGAAGAAACACGTTTATTTCCTCTTTTCGGAAAATCTCCGCCATTTTGTTATTTTTGCAAAAATAAAAAATCGTATAACATGCGTTTAAAATTAAATTTATTAAAACTATATTAATTTTTTTTCTGACAATCCATCTCCGAGATTTTATTAATATAACTGTTACGTAGTAACACCTTGAATTGTGAACTATACTTTATGTTCGACTTTACTCGCGAAAATACGAATCGAGATCTACTGGAAATTAGAAGGAAGGGGCGCTGTGAAATAGCGAGAGTAGGAGATTGTATACTTATGAGCGAGTGATCGGCGTTGGCTGATTGGCTCGCTCTCTGTCTTCGTTTGGTCTTCGTTTCTATTCAGCCGATGCATCTAGTGTGGAGCTACGAGTCTCGTGTAGCGCCTTCTCATAGGCCATTTTCTATTCCCCACCGGGGGCTCTCTTCTAACGCCTCTCGTGCAATGATGCCAAATGGGGCAGCCTGCGCGCACACCGCACGTGGAATATCCGCTGGAGAAATGTTGCTTTTAGTCAAGATTTGGCGCGCGATTCAAAATCGATTTAAATTAAATTGAGTTTGAATCGCGCGCCAAATTTTGACAAATGTCAATATTTCTCCAGGGGGTATTCAACGTGCCGTGCGCGCGCAGGTTTTGGCAACACTGCTCTCGTGGCTGTTCTCGATCGCCTAATATAGGCCTCACGTGCTTTACCATGTTTTTCGGTACTTTCAGGTCTTTACCGAGATCATCATATCTCAGCCCCCTTACAGTGTTGCCAGATCCATACTTAAGCGAGTCGCAGGTGGGTGCGCCCGAGTCGCACGAAAACCGCGCATGTTTGTATATTCCAAAATCGTGCACTTTCGGCTTGAAGTAGCCAAAAATAGCGACTTCGATAATTGCGTTCCGAAGAAAGGGGATAAAAATGTGAGGTCGGTAATTTTCCTCACAAAAAATAAGTCTTCTTGAACTTGTTGGCGTAGTAGCGTGCATGCATGTTTCGGCACGTCTCGAGTTTAAGGCTAAGCCTCACATTCCAGGCAGAGTGACGTGTTACATTCTTGGCCGAGTTGTGCGTACATCTGACGCCGCTCAACGGACTTTTATCCAGTCAACATTGGCTCTCATTTTCAAGCTAGCCAAATTCTATAAACTTTCTCCGATTTTATTTGCTTAATAAAATCGGCTTTATTAATTTAAATAGTCAGCATACAATACTGTTGACGAGCAACAATTGAGACCAACCGATGCCATACTTTTGAATCTGTACAATGTAGAAAGTTAAAATATGTATT
>JAUEJJ010017008.1:0-13795 GCA_032164275.1 Synergus coniferae | reverse complement strand
GTGTATTATCATTAATTGTGAAGTCTTGAAGAATTTTTTAATTAATTCAAAATTTTTGAAGCGAATTCTACAAAATTGTGAGAGTTCTATGGGATTGAATTAACAAGTACATGTTTATTCACTGCTAGCTTATGTATTCAAAAGTGTTCAGGGTGTAATTCAAATATTTTAAAGTGATTTTTACAGAACTCGAGAGAATTCTGCGGAAAGCTAAGAATTCAGAAAAATTCTACAGAATTCAAAGAACACATGCATTTTAAGTGAGGTGATTAACTCTTCGAGCTATGTTTGTTAATTATGTTGCTACGAAAAAAATACTTATTGATTTTCGAATCTCGTTTAAGTGTAAAGTTGCACCAAAGATTCAAAACCTCCTACAAAAATAAACGGAGGGGAAATTATACGATATGAACTTGTATTCTCACATACTCTCAGCGATGGCACACGTACTATCGGCTATCTAATGCATTTTTTTGATTGGCTAATCTTCATATGCTAATTAATCGGTAATTATCTATTTCATCAAATTTTTTTATTGATCATTTTCTGTTCAGTTTTTCACAAGGAATCAGAAAATATACATATGTTCCTTGAATACCGGGACACTCTGTATATTTTAATTGGTCGCGTGATCCTTAAAACAAGAATTCATATAGAAAGGCGAAATACTGCTTGTGAATTAGCCTTTATTTTCGTGTGCTTCTGCAATAAGGATGAGCGCACATGTGCGTTCATCACAAAGGCTGTACTGTTCTGACCTCACTTGGCGATAGTTTGGCGGGAATGATTTGAATTGCAGTAAAAAAGATAATCTGCGATTTTAAAGATTCACTCGATTGTTTACAAGTTTAAATGATTTAGTAATATAAATGTATTGTATAATGGTCGCTAAAATTTGTCAACAATCGAATGAATCTTTAAAATCGCAGATTATCTGTTTTACTGCAATTCAAATCATTCCCGCCAAACTATCGCCGTTTGATGTCAGCACAGTACAGCCTTCATGGAAATGACGACAATGGCTTGAGCCTTCATGCAGCTCAGTGTTTCTCAGTCATGTCTCTGTGAACTCGTCGCTGTCAATATTTACAATATGTCCGCCCTGTTTGACGTCAACCAGGCCCTGTTCACTCGAATAGGCAATATGAAGAATTATGATTATTATTTTCAGCATAGTACAATGCCCGGTCAACTGTTGGCGCTGAGGGTCCATCCTATACAAAACGGGATACAGTAGATCCCTACACTTGCCTACACCCCCCTGTACCTCACTCCGCTTACCATTGAAACGCGCAGAACATCGTCGCGTCGTCAGTCAGGGCAGACATTTATGCTTTGTTGTTATTTGTTATGCTTTCAGTTGTTATTTGTTTTTAACTATGTATGTGTTGTAAATATGTGAAAAATTTTAAAATTGAATATAAGAATCAAAAAAATGTATAAACCGATAGGAGAAAATTTACAAAAGTACATAAAGTATAAAAAATAGTCTTAATACATTTTTATTGTGCTTCAAATAACAATAAAAATGTATTAAGAATTGTGCTTATACTCCATATATTTTTAAACATTCTCTTCCATTGGTTTATCCACTTTTTTAGCTATTATATTCAATTTTAAAATTGGTCACATATATACAATACATATACAGTACGAATACACCACACATACAGTGTTGCTTCAATGGCCGGCCAACTGCTGGCGCTGTTCTCAGTCTATCTGTGGGAATATTGGGTAAAATCAGTACGTACACTTACCACTTTCTTCAATGACAACGAAACGATTTATTTCAGCACCATACTAGTTCAGTGGCGTACAGGAGACCTGAACTGTGCGGAGGTTACAACGCAATTACTGTGCGCAGACAGGCAGACAGCCCGGTTGACGAAACCCCCCACTTCGCTAGACGCCAGAGAGAGAGAGAGAGAGAGCTAACAAGGCTAGAAACATCAATGTGTTCCCTACATATCCTTCTGCATAATTTTAACATTGAGTGAACAGGGCCTGACGTCAACTTATTTCAGGCTTTTTTAGGACTATTCATTATTTCCTCAAAAAACTGATGAATTTGCGAAAAATTTAGAACTCTTCTTCCCTGTTTGTGCTACCAAAAAAAGTGAACATTTCCCTTTTTTGTCTTCAAAATCTCTAACACATTTTTAAATGAAAGATTCGTTACTTTCCACAGATTTTGACAGTTTGTGAGAGCTTTTTCTTTAAAATTCCATCAGCCTTAAACAGGAATTGTTCAAGTGCCAAATTATTAACAAATTTATTAAAATTGCAAATCAATGAACGAAATTTATAACTTCCATTTTCAACAATTCCAACAGCGAAAATAAATTTAGTCTTCAAATCTCAACGCGAAATAAATCTAAGTCAGATTTATTCACTCGAATACTACTCGCGAAACGAAAATTATTGTAAGTCCTACGGTCGATTAAATTGCTCCGAGTGACAAAGGTTCGACGTCGGAAGCGGATCGAAATGTGAATATCAATATATGTGAATCAAAGTTCGAATCGATCTGAGCACGGTAGTAAGACTCCCATGTATTTTTTTGACCAGATATTTGCTACGCCAACAGAGCCATCTTCAGTTGGCACACGCGAATTAAGAGCTCTGTGACGTCATGTAAAGTGATGTAAAGTTGAAATTTTTAACCTCAAAGCTTGTGTACATTGTATTATTGATAAATCTTCATAAATTTAATATGAGTAATTGAATAATATTGTAAGAGAAGGAAAGCAATTCGAAGAACTGTTTTAAATTTTCGCGGGCAGGGTGGCAGGTTGAGTGGGGGGAGCTCTTAGTTCGCGTGTGCCAACTGAAGATGGCTCTGTTGGCGTAGCAAATATCTGGTCAAAAAAATACATGGGAGTCGTACTACCGTGGATCTGAGCTCTTGAGGGCCTCGCGCATCTCGTAAGATCCTTCGCGCAACCCTTCTCCTGCTTAATATTATAATTGCAATTAGACCAATCACATTTGACACGTGTCGACTGAACATAATCTAATCTGACTTCTACGAACTATTTTATCACTGTTCGTGAGTGGCGCCGAATTTTTTCGCAGGATATGATATTTAAACATTTCTCCCGACATCTCGTCGCCGTTTCTTAAACATTCTGTCATCTTAGTTTAATTAATTATTTCCTATTAACTATTTTCATCAAATTCCGCTATAAAAGTGTCCCTATACATTTTTTCTTAGTTTATAAACTAATTCTATTTCAAAGATTTACTTCTCAGTATTTGCAGCATTATTATTAACTCACATCCTTTTTGCATTCCATTCTCACGCTTAATCATCTCTGATCTCACAAGTATTAATTCTACAAATTTCCTTTGCGGCAAGTTATCATGCATTCACTCGCGTTCCTTAAACATTTATTATTTGTTAATTCTAGGCATCTTATATTTAATTGAAATATTTTTTAGAACTAATTTGCAATACCACAATTTAACCTTTGTGGTCAAACCGATTCACCCAATTTTGTGCCTTTTTAGATCTCTCATGATTTCATTTTAACGATTTAAAATCATTATTCTTCTTTAAATTCAAAGAAGCAATGCATTTCTTTAATTCTTTAATTTAAATCTTCTCGCAACTTTGCCACGTCCAGGAGGTACTGCCTCTACTGGGATTCACGTAAAGCGACAATCGTTCGCAGATTGACACAGAAATTCGACACTGCTGCTCTCTCTTGGCATGTAAAAAAAACAATAGAGTGCTTTTAAATAACTGTCTAACCTATGCAAACGTAGATAAACAGACGTTCAAAGTAGCATTTCTTACGTACTTTTGTAAAAAAAAAAAAAAATAGTATGAGCAATAGAGCGTATTGAAAAAAAAAGTTACTTGTTCAAAACAAATAAATTTATAATATATCTGTAAAGCGATAATTCGATTAATATATTTTTATCCTCCCTAAGTGACTTTGAAATTTTAAAAAATCGAAAATAGTCGATTTTTTCCCTATTTCTGAGTTACGGTCAATATCTCGATTATTTAATTATATATTATGTGAAATAAGTTAATGGTCATGTATTTGCAATATGTTACATCAATAATATATAAGGAATATTGACATTAGAATAAATTTTATTGACTTTAAATTACAAGAAACTGTAAAAGTCATATATTGCTCTTTATTTCACAACAAAATTAATTTTCAGTGTCTAAATAAGGTAGAAATGTTTTCGAATGTTTATAACTATATAGTGAGGAAATAATTTACATAATTTTTATCTGGCCTGAATGACGTTGATCAATGATTAATCATATATAAAGAGCAATATATCACTTTTAAATATTTTGTTATAATTTAAAGTTACTAAAAATTATTCTAATGTCAATATTCCTTCCATATTATTTTTGCGACATATTGAAAATACATTATCATTTACTTACATCATATAATATATAATTAAGTAGTCGAGATATTGACCGTAATTCTTAGAAATTAACGAAAAAATCAACTTTTTTCGATTTCTTTAAATGCCAAAGTCACTTAGGGAGGGTAAAAAATATTTTAATAGAGTTATCGCTTTACAGGTATAAATTGACTTGTTTCGAACTAATTTTATTGATAATCTAAATCTCAAAAAAAGAATTGTTTGTCTTCAAAATTGAAGAATTGTTTCGTTTTTTTTGATTTTTAGCAATCTCCGCTAGAAATAAAGAGATAGAAATCCTATCCCCTTCTATGTCCTTCTGTCCCTAAGATAGAAAGGGATAAAGATTGTTTATCCCTTTCTATCTCTCGCCTATCCCCGTCTATCTCTTTCTATCTGCATATCAATCAATATCCACGCCTATCTCTTTGAATCTCCTCTGTTGTATCCCTTTCTATCTTTTGTCTATCTCTGTCTATCTATTTCTATCTCCATCTCAATCCACATCAACGCCTATCTCTTTCAATCAATTGAAATTTACTTCTATCCATTTCAATCCCAGAATTTCTATACCAGCCTATTTCTAAACCTATCTTTGAATGTCGTTTTCTCTGTCAGCATATAAGTTAGTGGTATGATTAGAATAATATGTATGTACCAAATATTGTAGATGTAAAATAGTTATGAATGTTTAAAGTCTGAAAATTAATAATATATTAATAAGGGAGAGATACCCTTAGGGATAAAAAGAGTTAAATTGCTAACAAGAGAGATAGATTTAGGGATAGAAAGAAATAAAATATTTTTGCACAGAGATAGAATAAGAGATAGAAAGAGATAGATATTACCAGAAATAGGGATAGACTGAGGAATAGGAAGAGAGAAATATTACCAAACACAGGGATAGACTGAGGGATAGGAAGAGATAGATATCACCGGACACGGGGATACAATGGTGGTTAGAAAGAGAAGCGTTTTGAGGATGCAAATGAATACTTGGAAGAGATAGACATGTTCTATCTCCAAATTTCTGTTTCTTTCTATATCTTTACTTCCAGCAGGGAAGTTTAAAGTGATTTTAAGGAACTTTTAAGGAATTTCAAAATAGTTTCAAGATATTTAACCCTCCGCAGTCGCATTGTATTTTCACTGCTTCCGCGGTCGCACTGGGTCAAAAACAGTTTTCAACATGTTAAATCGTTTTAAAAAAATTCAAAAAATTTGTCTACGCGCACAAGAATTCGCGTGATATTAAAAGAGTTAATGTGAGAGAGGTAACTGTCAATAATTTATAAGTTTGATTAGATGACATTAGTTATTGGTACTTGGATATTTATTCCTAATTTGACACACTAGAATCCATACATAGATACGTTAAGCTATACAATTAAAATTACACGTCGCTTTTCGCCAGTCAAGAGATTACTACTTTTCGCCTCGTTCCTCTAATCATTCTCGAGCCCTTTCCGTCAATTCGTTTGATTTCGTACAATTTCGCAACGAATCGGACTCTAATGAATCATCATCAAGTTAAATTAAATTCTTACACATTAACAAAATTCATGAATACTTTTTAATCCTTGTAGAATGCGAATCCATGATTGTTAAAGTATAAACATTATTATATTTCTTATTATAAATTGATAATTTTGAGCAGAAATTTTCCTTGGGACGAAATCATCCCAGTCCGACTACGCAGGGTTAAGTTGAAAATATTTTTGGATATTTCATGATATTTTCAATAAATTCTAAAAAATGTTAAGGATTTTAAAGAAGTTGAAACATATTTTTAGTTATTTGAAGAGATTTTTTGGGACCTAAAATTGGAAAAAAGATGTCCCGCCAAATCCATTAAACGGTCACGCAGAATTATTAAGAATTTTAGTAAATTTTAGTTCAGGAAATCGTAATTAGTCCCAGAAGTACTAATGACTTTTATTAAATTTTTTTGAACTCTGTAAAATTCTTTCCAATAATTTTTATTTACTTTGAATTTACCTTGAATTTTTCTTTGTAGTTTTTTTTTTTCAATTATTTCACAGTCATATTAAAATCTTTCGAAGTTTCTTCTGTATAAAATTGTGTTGAATTTTTTTTTCAATTAAATATATTTTCTTCTTTTATTACAGGAAACAATGCAGATGCACGAGTAGTACAACGTAGATGTATAAAAGGTCGCTCATTGTACAGTTGTAGAGTTGTAGTTACACTGTAATTATTTTTAACAACAAAAATGATTCACAAATGGAGACTCTTTCCCGTGACTCGTCTAAGCTACACACTACGTAATCAATGTGTTTCCCAGTTTAGGCGAAGCATAGTGACAAATGAGAAAAACTTGATTGTGTTGGGTATTGAAACAAGCTGTGATGACACTGGATGTGGAATTGTGGATAGCAATGGAAAAATTTTAGGAAATGCTCTATATTCCCAACAACTGTTACATTTAAAGTAAATCAATTATTTAGATGTATGCAAGAAATTGGAAGTGTTTGCAAAGATATCCTTGTACGGCGTAGAGTTATATTTTTGAGATGCTTTGCAGTTAGCAATAGTGATGCATCACTAGTGAGCTACACTTGTTAGGACTGCTTTTTGTGAAATTAAAAATTCATCACGCGTTAGAGAAATTACACTCGAACTCCGCAAATGTCAGCCTCACACAAACGTCAACAAATTCCTTCCGCAAATGTCAACTCCATCCTCACTCCAGTCAGTATAAGTTAGGAGATAGTTGAGATTTGCGGGAGGGAATTTGGAGGGGATGAGTTGACATTTGGGGGCCCTGCTAGAAGTAGAAATCCTATCCCTTTCTATCTCTCCCCTATCCCAGTCTATTTCTTTCTATCTCCATATCAATCAACATCCACGCCTATCTCTTTGAATCTCATGTTTTCTATCCCTTTCTATCTCTTGTCTATCCCTGCCTACCTATTTCTATTTCCATCTCAATCCATAATCCACATATATATCTGTGTATCCCTTTCTATCTCCCAGTCAATCTCAATTCTCTTCTCTTTCAACCTCCAGTTTTCTATCCATTTCTATCTGCATTTCAATCCACAACCACGCCTATCTCTTTCAATCCGCCTATCTCTATTTCAATCTATCCCCTACCTATTCCAGTCCATCTCTTTCTATCTTCTTTTCAACCACCGTTCTCTCCTACCTCTTTCAATCCCCGCTTTTCTAGTCCTTCCTATCTTTCGCCTATTCTCGCCTATACCTTTCAATTTTCATGTCAATCAATATTCGCTTATGTCTCTTTTAATACCCACTTTTCTATAGGGTGCGCCATATTTTGTCGGTATGTAAACATTGAATAACTTCTAAAAAAAACAACCGATTTCTATATATGAGATATTGTTATTCAATGTGGTCCTTTATGATTTATTTGGACTAGATTTTGAAAACAACATGAATTAAGTGGCCGCCTTTATTGGTAACAGCAAAAAGTGCCCTTTTTGCTGCATTTTCCATTACCTTTTCGAGCATCTCGGGTGGTATAGCGATAGTTTCGGCTCGAATATTTGCCTTGAGCTCGTCAATGGTCTGAGGTTTACTTGCGTATACGTTGCTTTCTAAGTAACCCCACAACATGAAGTCCGGAGGGGTCAAATCTGGAGACATGGGTGACCACTCAATGTCGCCTCTCTTTGACATCAGACATCCAGGGAATTTTCGTTGCAGAAACTAAATTGTTTGATTTGCAGTGTGGCATAGCGTAACGTCTTGTTGAAACCAATAATCATCAAGACCTTTTTCACGCATTTGCGGGCTGACATAGTAAGCCAACATCCATCGATATCGATTTCCATCGACCGTTTCGTTTTCTCTGAAAAAATGTGGCCCAATGATGGTTTTGGCGCAAATGCCAGCCCACACAGTCACTTTTTGATCATATAATGGCGTTTCATGGATCTCGTGTGGATTCTTCGTTCCCCAAATGCGGCAATTTTGCTTATTAACGCCACCAGAGAGTGTGAAGTGGGCCTCGTCTATCAAAATTTTCTTCCAAAAATCAGGTTCAGTGTCAACCATTCGAGCGACTGTTTGGCCGTATTCCAAGCGACGTGGACAGTCTGTTGGCAATATTCTTTGTGTTAATTGCACTTTATACGAAAACAAATGCAAATCATCCTTCAAAATGCGCCGCAAACGTCTTGGTCGTTGATGAACGGCATGTTGATGATATCCTACTGTCCCATACTGAATAAAATTTGATACCAAACTATGAATAGTGTTGTCAGAAGGCGCCTGTTGGCCACGATATTTTCGAAGATATGCACGTTGAGTTAATACAACTGAACGACTATTTTCAATGTACAGCGTCACTATTTCGGCACGTTGTTTCGGTGTAAAGCGATTCATTGGTAAAATTGTACTAAATTGACTTTTTAAACAAATGCCTAATCAAATCAATCTGTTGACAAATGTCTAAGTTATTCAATGTTTTCATACCGACATAAAAGACAGTGCACCCTGTATTCCTTTCAATTTCCTCTCTATCTTTATCTACTTCTCTCTATTTACTTGTTACTCGAAGTTTATTCCTATCTGTTTCAATCATTGGATTTCTGTCCCAGCCTATTTTTAAACCTATCTTTTTGAATGCCTTCTTCTCTGTTTCAGCTTAACTCGTTTCTATTCATATTCATCCTTATTTATCTTATTCCGGTTCAATTATTTCGTTTTAATAAAGAAGTTATTTGGAACTCATTAAGGGCATATCGGAAGCGTGACCTCAGCCATATATATTCTCCCAATTAATTCTTAAATGAATAAATAAAATACATCTATGAGATAGAGAAGAGTGGATTAAAAGATAAAGCAGTGGAACTATTTGGCGCAAGGAAATATTAAGTGGCTAGAAGTAGCTGACAAGGAATAGGATAAGATAGAGGAAAGAGGGGATTGAAATAGATAGGTTAGTGATTATATTGACAAAGAGATTGAAAGAGATAGACATGCATAGATGGGAGATAGGCTCTGATAGAAATAAGGAGATTAAAAGAGATAGGTTTATAGTGATTATAACGACTGACAAAGAGATTTAAAAATGTAGAGGTGGATAGACGAAAGATAAATGAGGAAATTGAAGATATAGGTTATAGATATTAACAAAGAGATTGAAAAATGTAGAGTTGGATAAATGAGAGATAGACTGTGATAGAGCTCTTTTCGATGACTGATATTGGTTTTTACCGCATAATTTCTAAGTCCTTCTTTAGCTCAGTAGACTAAGCGCTGAACAGCGAATTCAATGCGCGCGGGTTCGCGTCCCCATAGATGCCGATTTTTCGGTGTTATATACGTTAGTGGTATGATTATAATGATGTGTATGAAGAAAATATTATAGTTAAAAAATAATGATGAATGTTTAAAATACGAAAATTAATAAGTTAATAAGGGAGAGATAGCCTTAAGGATAGAAAGAGATACAAATTTCTACTAAGCGAGATAGATTTAGGGATAGAAAGGAATAAAATATTTTTGCATAGAGATAGACTAAAAGATAGAAAGAGATAGATATTACCAGAAATAGGGATAAACTGAGGGATAGGAAGGGATAGGTATTACTAGACACAGGAATAGACTGAGGGATGTGAAGAGATAGATCTCACCAGACATATATATATATATATATATATATATATATATAATGGTGGATAGAAAGAAATTGCGTTTGGGGATGCAAAATCGATACTTGGAAGAGATAGAAAAGTTCTATCTCTTTCTATCTTTTTACTTTCAGCAGGGCCCCAAATCTCTTGTGTTGATACGCTTCGGCAATGTACAACACGACGCGAGAAATTAAATATTCAATTTTCCGCGCGGAAGGAGAATTAGAGTTGATCTGTCAATTTTCGCGATTAAAACCAAAACTGAGTGTCAAAAAAAAAATGTTTAACCGAAAACTTGTAGGTCTGTCGTTGTCGTCGTCGTCGTCGTCGTTGTAATTGTATATTGCCCTGTGTTCACCATAACTCGAGAATTACTCGTTGGATTGGATTGCGCTTTGGCACACTTTTTTTGGGGCTTTTCAATAAAATCTTCTCTGTTACACAACCACTTTTGACCAACCGATCTGGTTTTATCCATGGAAAATGGTTTTACGCTATATGAATAAAAGTTGAATGGCAAAGTTATAGATCTAAAGAAAACCTATGTTTCCTATTAATTATTTTTTATAGGACACTTAGTTTTGGTTTAAATTGCGAAAATTGATATCAAACTTTAGAAAATCTTCGAAAATTCGTCTTGGATAATAAATATTTGTGAATTACAATTCGTCAGAAATTTTATATATTAATATATCGAAACATTTACCTTTATACATTAAAAAAAATTTTTTTGTACTCTAATTCTCTTGCATTCTCTTTTTTTTTGGGGGGGGGGGGTCTATGCAGGAAATCCATTTTCCGCTTAACAAAACTGGAATTTACCATAATTTACTAGAATTCACAATATTTACTAAAATTTATTAGAATTCCCGAGTAAAAATGCTTCGACTTGATTCGGTCTAGGATTTGTTTAGATTTCGACTTAAGACGTTGATGTCTAGTTCAGTCTCATCGTCAAGACAAGATCCTTAATCCCAGGTGATAAACCTCCAAGAGAAGAAAATTGTAAGTTTTGTTTTGACGCGTTACTCCCGCTTTTACATGTTGACGTTGTACGCATACGCTAGATACGCATCTATCATCTCCAATTTCTTGATAAGGTCTTTATCTACTGATTAAAAAGCACTGAAAATTTTAATATATTTTTCAAGAAAATCATTTTAGGGGCCGTCAGATTATTTTAGCCATAAAACTAAAAAACCTTTCCGGTTTTATGGCTTCAAGACATAAGTCTAGCTCAGTCTCAACTACAAGACATGAAAATTTTTTTTCTACTCAGAAAGTCTTTTCGACGACTTTCCGTTTTTGCACTTATAGACACTGTACATGTGATGTCTGTTCTTCGAAATACGTTAATTTTGTCAATATTTTCCAATAATTTTGATTAGTTTGTTCTCAGGAATGGTGGCATTATACCAACAGTTGCACGTACTTTGCACAAAAAAAATATTACAGACTTGTGTGAGTCTGCTCTCAAGTCGGCGAACATAAAGTTACATAATGTTGATGCCATAGCTGCCACAGTTAAGCCAGGTCTGCCCTTATCATTGACTGTGGGACGTGATTTCGGAGTGCGACTTTCGTTAATTGGAAATAAGCCTTTTATACCAATTCATCATATGGAAGCACATGCATTAGTCGCTCGAATGCATCGACAGGTAAAAGTTATCAATGATTATCTCTCTTCTCTCTATATTATCAAAAGATCTCGCCGTCAAGAATTCAGCCTATGCGACATGCGCCCTTCTTGATCCCTCACATGACAAACACCCTTATTGACCCCCAAAGTGACATACGCCATTCCTCTCTTAAAGCGGGGGATATACATATGGTCGAACTTGTGAATCCCGTAGCAGAATCTAAGGCAGGAGTTCTGCACTCTTTGTAGCCTTCCCCACTGATCACCACCCAGACAGGGTTTAATTATATATTATATTATATTGTGCTGGCAAAACTGAAGAGTGACAATACTAGAGACTAACGGAGAACTTGACTCCGACGGGAAGGGATCGACGAAACGGGTCGACGAAACCTTTCAACCGCAAATATTGTAACACGGAGGTTACATCGGGTCCTCTCTTACTACGACAGTGGGCCGAGTACCGATCGGCCGCGGTGGCCTGGTCGATGTCGGGGGAAGCCGAAGGTCCCCGAATGTTGGTTAACAAGCCGTAGAGCGACTCGCTACCAGTCAGTCTCTGTTTTTCTGTGGTCCCTACCCGACACTTACGTTCTCGACCTGATACCTGAGCTAGCTGCTCCCTGTTTAGTGAAGTGTCACATCCAAAGGTCGCCGACGTCACGGAGGATGCAGACACTCTACCTCATCTCCGAACATGGGTGGATTAGGACCCTTCGGGGCCCGGAGCTAAAATAACGACGGGGCCCCTTTAAGGCGGCGGATTTTAGGAAAAAGAGCATATGCGTTCTCATTGTAGAGGAGATTTTTATGTAATTAAATTCACTGTAATAACAACAAATAAAAATTTATTTATACGTGAAAAGTACAGAGAATAGTATAACAATCAATATTTTTTTCTACTTTTTGCTTCAGATACATTCTATCCTTTATTATTTTTTTTTCTGTATAACTGGGTTATTTTACTGAATATTATATTTTTTCTTCGGGGAATAAGGGGCCCCTCGCTAGCGCAGGGCCCGGTGTTTCAGCATTACCAAGCCCTCTCCATGATCCGGCACTGTTTCCGGGAGTTCCACAGGCTGAGGATGGCCTAGTTCCTGAGGGCGAGACGCCCTTGTTCGCTGCTGCTGGAATCAGCCCGAGGACGAGATCCTCTAGACGACGATGTCGCGGGGCGACGCCGTTCCTTTCTAACGGATCCGGTTTCGAGGTCACCTGTCGGCATCTCGCTTGTATATGGTTCTTATTCTTACTTCTGGTGTCTTCCGTGACTATACCTTCTTCTCGGCAATCCTGACTTCTAAATTTCCCCTCCTACCTGCGAAATAACCCCACCGGTTATAATATGCCACCCTGCTTTTAGCAGTTATGAGTTCCTCGAAACTCCAGCTCGATTATAATATGAGACCCAGATTTCTTGCTTTAAGCACTGTGGACAATGTGACCCCATTTAATGTAGACGAAGGCACACTAGCCTCTAAAGTTTCCTACAAGCAGTATAACTGATTGGAAGGATTAAACACCAACGCATGCTCCTCGGTCCACCCAGCTATGAACTTCAGCACCTCAGACAAAACAGAGACGCCGGAGTCCATGTATGTCAACTTGATACGGATGTAGACCTGGATGTCATCTGCCTACATGTGTACCGACACCTTTACCCTGCCCTCGCACGCCGCTTCCAATGATTCCAGAAACTCCCTCAAAGGAGCTGGGAGATCATTGGTGTACACGGAATAGAAAGGCGGGCTAAGAACAGCACCCTGAGGAACTCCCTCTACCAGCGCCCGAGTAGGGGATTGGTAAGTGAGGACACTTACCAATTCAAAGGAAAGCTACTAAACCTGGACAGCACGGCTCCCGAAACCCCCTCCGACCTCAATTTTACCATGAGAAGCCCGTAGTCGAGGGTCTCAAACGCTCGAGTCAAATCCAGCAGAGCCAGGATGACAGCCTCTCAGCGTTATCCAAAGAACGCCCTATCTCGTCCGACACATAAAGCAGAATCGTCTCAGCCGAAAATCCCTTTCTAAAAACCGATCGAAAGCGCGGAAAGATGAGCTCCGTTCCGCTGGCACCTCCACAACTGAATATCAATATTTTTTATATGTCAGAATTTCGGGCTAATTAT
>JAUEJJ010016964.1:0-13813 GCA_032164275.1 Synergus coniferae | reverse complement strand
TATTCAATATGGCTGTCATTGGAAGATGGTCCTGATTGGTTGCATTTTTTTTACTTGCGCGTGGCGAGACCATGAGTAGTTGGATCATGGTCCCATCCGTGTAATACACAGTTTGACCAGATTTGAGTTTTGACACAGTTGAAGAAGTAATTTGAAGTAATTGCCAAGGAACATTCGCGTTCTTTCCTGATATCCTTTATTCATATTTTTCCGGTTTGATAATTAGTAATATCAGTTTTAATTTCAGTGACGATTAGAAAAAAATTTTCAACCTCTTTGTCTGTTTGTATAACAGATTTTTTCAAGGTTAATAAAGGTATGTTTATGCAAGCAACTTGCGCCTTTTGTTCCGATTACATATGTATACCGGTAAGAACTGATTGTTGAAAACGCGAATCCGTTATAGGATTCCAGTAAATTCTTCTTGCACTTGACTGTTTTTGCTGTTATCTAACTTCCCAAATTGACTAGAATATTTCGAAATAAATAAAACTGGTATAGATTGCGTTTCTTGTCTCAAATGTTTTTTTAGATTCCAATTAATTTCCCTAACAATAAAAGTCGAATAACTCACAATAAAATTTTTGGACCCCCTCCACCCTTAAAGTGTGCTACGTAATACTTGAACGGTTCCTTAAGTACGTTTACCTGTTCCTAAATTTGTATTAGATTTAAAAAAAATCAAACTAATCTGTTTTTATAAAATTAGATATTTAGGATCAGATGAAAGTACCTTAATGCTTTAACTTTAATTATAGAAATTTTCAATTTAATATCAATGAATTTAGAAGTATGTACCGTTACCGAAAACAAATTTTGGTAAGGTAGGGATTAGGTAAGTAATACATGGCCTTAATAAAATGTGTTCTATCTGTTCAGGTGAAAAGCGGAAAAGTGTTTAAACTTATTGGACAATAGCTACTCAAAGTATAAAACGAGAAAAATGGACGCAACAGATTTGGACGATCCAATGCAAACTTGTCCATACGACGATTCTCATCGTATTCTAAAGAGTCGTATGCAATGGCATTTGGTGAGATGTCGTAAAAATCATCCAGTTAACAAGGACCAAATGAGGACATGTCCTTTTGATGCTGTACATGTTGTAAATGCCATCGAATTTACGGTAAGTATTATTAGGAGCAGCTCAACCAACTTTAATTTACAGGTCCTTGCATATGTAGACCTCAGAGACCGGTCCCTAAATCCCCTATTGTCCCCTTTTGTCTTTTATTGTTCCCTATTCTCAGCTGAACACCCTCATGTTTCCTATTTTTTTTTATTTATTATTTTTTTTTGAAAATTTAACACTAAATTTTTGAGTCTATACCCGATTTCAAGATTTTAAAAGTTTCAAAAGATTTCAAGAAATTATTTTTATTTTTCAGAAATTTTAAGGCTTTACAAACAATCTTGCATACTTGAAAAATTTTAAGTGATTTCTTGGAATTTGTGGGATTTTATAAAATTAGATGGGATTTTTAGGAATTTAAAGAATTTTTAAAAATATTATAGTTTCGAGGAAGCTTAAAAAATTACTTGGAATTTAATTACATTTCAAAAAATTTTAAAAGATTTTTAAAGATATGAAAAGAATGCAAAGATTTAAAAAAACTTCAGAAGGTTTCAAAAGATCTTAGATTTCATGAGATTTCGAGAGATTCATAAGTTTTAAAGAGATCTACACGTATATAAAAAAATGTTTCAAAAATTTTATAGAATTATGGAATTAAAAATTTTTTTCAACACATGCATGAAACCACGGATTTTTGAGCGTGTGAAGCTTGCTGAAAGTTGCTGTTTCCAGAACAGTGAAAAAAAACTGTAAAAAAAACTCCTAGAAGTGAAATAAATTCCAACTATGTAGAGGTAAAAAAAAATCGCGACATGTTTATAGAACTCGTCTTCGGTCTCGTTCTGCAAGCATCGCTCTCGACAAAAAACGTCTACTACTATACCGCGATGCATAATATACTATTAATTTAGGATTTTTAAAGGATAGATAAAGTTCTTTTTAGGAATTTGAAAGGATTTCCAAAGGTGTTTTTTAGGAATCATAAAAGTTGTCATGGAGTTTTTTGGAGTTCCTGGAATTTAAGGGATTTGATAATACCTTGAAAAATTTTACATGATTTCCTGAAAACATTCCCCTCACCGTAGAAACAGAAAGATCTCCCCCTAGTTATACAATGTACTATTTCCCCTTGTAATTTACATGGGAATCTTTAAGTCAAATCCGGCACGTGTTTTTAAGCCATCCTAATGAATAAGCTTAAATAACCCGGTCGCCTTTGCACTGTTATTTTGTAGAAAAAGTGAAAATTGTGAGAAAAAACCGGGGTTAAAACATTTGTTCATATGTTAGATAATACATACCCTTAATTTTTATATTTAAAGTTATTTTTATATTTAAAGTTAATTTTATATTTAAAGTTAATTTTTCTCTAATTTGTTTGCAGTACCACGTAAATAATTGTCCAAAAAGTGGATCGGTTTACCACTTTATGTACTCAACCGAAGGTCAGCGATCTGTTGGTTCAGTTCCTTTAGAAAAATCGAATAGCGTGTATGTTCCGCCAGCTGGAGAAAATTGGGATGCGGTAACGTATAAAAATTACAAATTAATTATGAAGTTATGTCAACTCTGGTACTTATTAAATGAACATTTTGCTTCCCCGTGAAGCAAATATGATACGATTTCTCTATGAGAAAGTATTTTGTAAATTAATTGATCTCTAATATTATTCTCTAATATTATTCTCTAATATTATTCTCAATTCTTTCTACATTTATTTACATTTTTTAATCATTTAAATTGCTTTTAAATTTTTTGAAATCCCTTAAAATCCCTTCAATTAATGTAAAATCTCTTCAAATCATTAAAAATAAAAATATTTACGATAAAAATAAGAACGCTTGGCAACACTGGTCCAGCCCTATCTCTGTTTTACACAGTAACAGTAATTTCTTTTTCACACTCACCAACTTTATTTCTTTCTCTTGTTGTTACATTACAACGCACCCATCTCTGCCATTACTAAAATTTTCTATAAGAACGCTTAGCAACACTGCTTCAGCCACATCTCTATTTAACACAGTAACAGTATGGTAATTTCTCTTTCACACTCACCAACTATATTTCTTTCTTCTGAACTGAACGCGGTAAGCAAGCCAAATTACAACGCACCCATAAAAAAACTAATGAGTGTAAGCGATTAATTATTTATTAAGGGGAAATATACACATGGAATATACACATTGAATCTATCGGATCTCGGTTTTTTCTAGTTAAAAATATACACTTTCAAGAATGTTTTCATTTTTTTTATTTTTATTTAAAAATATTGCAAATTCACGGAGTACGTGTGTGGAGTCGCGTAAAAAAATCTGCTCTAGCGGTACCCAGTGGCGTTTCGTCAAAATTCATCTGCAATAAAAAAATCAAATAGGATATTAAAATCGATGCAATTATCTTGTCCTTATCATAGTTGATTTAAAAAATATCAATGTTTGACTAAATTGCGGACATTTGGACTCAATGTAGCGATTTTCAAGAAGAAATTTGTTCGTATTTTGCCAAAAAAAAAAATCGAAGAAAAAAAATTATATGACAAGGGCTAGATAATTATGTATACAATAACTACAAACAATTTCAAGTTAATCAATGCAATGATTTTTAAGATATTTTGGGTACCAGTTTGAAAAACGCTGTTTTGAGAAAAACGCGTTTGAAAAATTTATGATGGATAAATCATGACATTTTCTCAACTTAAACAGACATCGATATCAGGTCCATAATATAGGTTCTCGAAGCGGAACGTACGCCCATATCATCTACATTTCGTTGCCGACGCCATAATCGCCCTTCGGCGTACTTGCCCTTCGGCGTACTTGCCCTTCGGCGTAATTGCCCTTCGGCGTAATTGCCCTTCGCCGTAATCGCCCTTCGGCGTCAGTCCAACGAACAAATAAATCTTTTAGCCTTGACTGCATCTGATGGTCCAATTCCGAATCTATCTCAAGTGAATCTGCTACTTTATCTACCGATATGTCAATATTACATATGTCTTTTATAACGCTAGCTTCTACCTCAGACAACGCAATTCTTATGCGTCAATGCTTATGCTTACATTTAAGCACTTCAGAAGTTCTAGCTGAGTCCACCGCACACAGCCGAATGTGCTTTCATGACGACTTTAGCACCGCGCTGCGTACCTTTCACTAACTTGTAACGATCTGTTTTCCCCCCTTAAATAATTGTCTCACCGGACGCTTCAGTCACCCAGGGTCGGGGATTTTAAGAACAATTGAAAACAGATCTTTGTTCTAGTGACAAAATATAAAGAAAGTATATTTTCCTATAAGTTACAAATTTAAATTAGGAACTATTGGAACGCGGTAATAAGATGGTGTCTTGAGAAATGTTATACGATAAACGGTAAAGCGGCCAGAGAAGCCGACAATCAGGACGAACGCGTAAGGGTCCGCCGTCCATCTCTAGATCGCGGATAAATATTCAAGGCCAGGAGCGCCCAAGCTTGATATTTATATCGGCTAGATTCACATCCTTAGATTCTAAAAACGCCGACAATGAACTTCATTAAAAATGCCGATTCTCAACTCGGAATCGCACTCATTCGGAATATTTGATTTTTAACAATTTGCAGGAAATAAATATTTTTAAGTACCAAAAAAGGGGGTTATTTTCGAAAATATTAGAGATAGGAAAAATTGTCATAAGACAATCTTGTTGTGCTCGCCGATCACAACGCAGCACAAAATTATCATTCGGAAAATTTTATGTTTAACAATTTGCGAGAAAGAAATATTTTTAAATACCAAAAAAGGGAGGTATTTTCGAAAATATTGGAGATATGAAAAATTGTCGTAAGACACTCTTGTTGTACTCACCGTGCACAACTGAGCAAATTTTTCTTTCTGAAATTTTGATTTTCAACTATTTTCGAGGCATAACAATTTTCAGATCTCAAAAAAGTGGGGTATTTTGGAGTATTTTTGAGTATTTTCGAATTTAGTTTACAACAAAATGTTGTGCCCTTTGTAAGTAACCCAGCACAATTTTAGTTTTGAGATATTTCCAAATGGCGGTGCTGACTACTTTTTCAAAATTTGTCTTTATTTCGAAAATGTTTGATGTTAGGAACTTTTGGTTTGCGGCACAATTTTGTGCTTGCTTCAGGAAACTAAGCACATTTTTTTTATTTAAAAAAATCAAAATGGTGGTGATAGCTCCAAAATCGTATTTTCTAATTTTTTATTAGAAATCGTACTTCTAATTTTTATTTTTCAACAAAAACTTTTGTAGCACAATTGAGCACAAATTGAGCACAATTCAGCACAAAATTATTTTTAAGAAAATCCAAAATGGCGGTGCCAACTTCCTGGACATGAAGAAATCATGTTAGTTTAATGCGTGCTAAACTATTTTTCTGGTCAGGATAATTTTTTTTCTGATAATTTTTTCCTTGTTGCTAAAACTGACACACTGAAATATTTTTTTGTCCGACCCTCCTTGAAAACGCTCCTTTTGATTTCTACTTATCCAGCGTGAATTTACCAATTTCAGTCCAGTGGCGATCAGCGGGCGTAAAAAAATTTACGTCCGCTTAAGCGAGCGTAAAGTTTCTCTTAGTCGCACCATCTCGGCTAGCAACGACGAACTTCTATGTAACTGCATAATTGTTCTATATCCAATTCGTGATACAGTCAATACGTCAAATTCTTCTTACTCCAAAATTAGTAAAATGACTAACACATTTTTAAAGAATCGAATCTCGACGTCGCATTTTCAGAGGGAGCCGGAAAAAAAATACTGTGTTCATCAATGTCAAAAAGATATTTTGCCTCGGGTGATTGATGCCCTCGCTTCGGTTATGCGTCAAACTTCGCCCTCGTCAAAATAACCTCCTTTATGCCCTTGATACAAAATATACTATAATTTGAAATTCAAAACGCTAGTTAAAAAAACGAACCCTGAAAAATGTATTCTTTTTTCTTTTTTCTTAACCTTCAATTCTTGCATACGCATAGGTATACGCAGTTTGAAGGAAATCGGGCTTGGACCCATTTTGGGAATTTATCCAAAAACTATTCTGACCATAAAAATAGTTTAGCACTCATTAAACACACATGATTTCTTCCTCATATGAGTACCAATTCAGCAAAAAAGTTTCATCGAAAAAAAAGGTGGAGTTTGTGAGAAAATCGAATTTGAATATTTAACGGCTTTTGTAGATAAACACACGAATACAGCTGCATACACTTTGACCTTGCCTCGTTTACGGAGACGCTTTTCTTTCACAAGGAATGGACCACAATAGTCGACTCCCATATTTTCGAAAGGGCGCGTTTCAGTTATTCTTTCTCTTATTAGGTTTCTCATTACATATTCAGGCTCTTTCGGTTTGGCGCGAAAACATTTGATGCATGCATATACCACCCTTCGGACAGCGAGCCGGCCATCAATTGGCCAAAATCTCAGTCTAATCCCGTATAAGGTGCCATTCACACTCGAATGCAGCTGCTTTTCATAAATGTCGCGAATAATCAGGTCGGTTATAGGATGGTTTTTTGGTAGTAAGACCGGATGTTTTTGCTCATAATTGATGTCTGCATTCTTAATTCGTCCTCCCACTCTCAGTAGATCCTCTTTGACGAACGGATTCAGTCATAGCAGCCTTGAATTCTTTGGCAGATCCCCCTTCCTTGACAAGCTATGGATTTCTTTGTGAAATTCCTGCCGTTGTATCACAGAAATTATCCGATGCAATGCTTTCTGGAGTTCGCCCGGCGATAGCGAATCAGAACAGTGCATTTGCCCGTGTGACCTTTTTGTGAAACGAAGACAATATGCAGTCACTCGAAGTAGTTTTGCCAAGTATGAAAAACGTGTCCAAAGGTCGAATTGGATTTTTCTGCTAATCGATTTCAAGACGGTAATCCCCTTTTTTGTTAGCTCTGCTTTTGTTAGCCACGCTAGACCACTCTTCCAGAGTGTGTTGTTGAGAAACCCCTGGGAAGTTGTCCCCTCGACACTCAAACCACAGGATTCTCCTTAGTTGGAACGTGTTTTCAATCAGCTTGATGCGTGAGTTCTTGGATTTCCGAGATTCTATTCGCGACAAAAGTCTTGAATTCGTGAGGAGATGACCTGATGCGATTGAGCGTGATAGTCGAGTCGACTAGAATCTAGTTTTGCTCATTCGAAACCTCAAGGAATTTTTCACTGTCTTATAAAGATTAGCCATCAGCACGGCTGCACACAGTTCCAATCTAAGCATGCTAAGATTCTTTATTGGGGCGACTCGCGATTTTGCACATAACAATGTGGAGTAATGTTTATCCCCCTTCGTTGAGCGCAGGTAGATGCATGCACCGTAAGCCTTTTCACTAGCGTCTGCGAACTCGTGCAATTGAAGTTCCTCGCTTCCTAGAACTTGAACTGCCCTTGCGATGCTCCACTGATTCAACAGGTGAAGCTGACCCTGGTACTTCTACCATGCTGATAGTATTTCAGGGGCAACAAGATCGTCCCACTTTGTTGCAGTTTTCCATAACTGTTGCAACTTTATTTTCGCACAGATGATGACTGGTGTTAGCAATCCCAGAGGATCATAACGTTTGGCTATTTCTGTTAGCATCACTCGCTTTTTTACCGCTGACTGGTCCGATTCCACATTCACATCGAAAATAAGCAGGTCCTCCTACGAGTTCCAGGAGACTCCCAAATTCTTGGTTGCATTATCAGGATCTAGTTTAAGATTCATTTGATTAGAACAGTTGAGAAGGTCTTTAATAACCTCCTGCTCGTTTGAGATCCACTTGTATAGACGAAAGCCTCCCTTGTTTGTTAGACTGATTAGTTGATCTCTTAGTTGCTTAGTTTCTTCCAGTGAATTGGCCCCCGTTAGGAGATCATCCACATAGAAGTCATTTTTTAATGCCTCAACTGCAACTGGAAATGAAGCTCTCTCATCTTCTGCTAGTTGTTTTAGGCATCGAACTGCTAAGAATGAAGCTGCCGAAGTCCCATACGTCACGGTGTTCAGTTGGTTAGGTCTCAATGGTTCATCTGCACTGTATCGCCATAGGATCTTTTGGTACTTTCGATCTTGAGGATGGATCCAGAATTGTCGGTACATCTTCTCGATGTCTGCGCTCAAGGCAAAGGAATGCAGCCTAAATCTCAGTATTAATATAAATATCCCATCCTGGATTGTCGGTCCTACCATCAAAGTTTCGTTTAAAGAGACGGTGGTAGTCTTCACCGAAGCATCAAACACCACCCTTAGTTTTGTGGTGAGACTTGATTCTCTTACTACCGCCTGGTGCGGCATATAGTACCTCTCTACCGGTCTGTGGCAAATCTGCTCCATATGTCCTAGATTTTCATATTCCCTAATGCATTGATGATATTGTTGCTTCAAATTCCTATTTTTCTCCAATCTCCTTTCTAGAGCGAAATATCTTCGTCTTGCTGCGTCATAAGATGCTCCTAGTTTCTATTTCCTTTCGTTAAAGGGCAAACGGACCATGTATCTGCCTGTTGAATCTCGCTGCACATTCGTGGGGAAGTGCACTTCGCATGCTATTTCCTCCCTGGACAAATGTTGCTTCTTCTCGTTCTCCTCTATCTTCCAGAATTTTTCTAATTGTATGCTGAGACTATCCCTAACCAGATTACATTTCATCGGTCCTCGGTTCCAATCTGCTATGACTTTGCCTGTGACGATCCACCCAAGCTTTGTACGTTGCAGAGATGTTCGCGGTAAAGCAAGGGGAATTTTTCTCGTACCCAAAAGTTCATAGAACAACTCAGCTCCAATGAGAGCGTCGACCTCAGCAGGCTGATCAAATTTTGGACCGAACAATCTTATATTTTTTGGGATTTTTAGGGTGTCTTTGTTAAAAGGAGAGGATGGAGTGTGGCTTATAATCTCAGGAAGGACCAAAAAGAGAAGTTTCGTGGTTTAATCGCATGTCCTTGATTGCACATTTGCAACCACCCACATAGAGCTCGTCACCTCTGCCCCACTCACGGCCCCAACAGAAAACCTAGATTTAATTTTTTTAAGATTTAAGAGCTTTGATAGTTTTTCCGTGATTAGGTTCGGCTGCGACCCGCTGTCCAAAATGATCCTACACGCATGCTTCCTACCTTTACTGTCAAACATGTTCACAATAGCTATTGACAATAAGGCTTGACCTTTACTACTAGCACTATTCGCCTCTTCAGAACCTAAAATTTCCTGATTTGCATTTGTTAATTCTATGATTTCGCCTTAAACAATTGAAGCACAAACCTTTCAATTTAATAAATTAAAAGGTTTTTTAAAATTGGCATTTTAATCAATTCTGGACATGAGTTCAAGTAATGTCTTTCGTTATAAAGTTAACATGAAATATTTGGTTGAGTATTTGTAAATGATTTCGACAAGTGACTTTTGTTTGTGCTACTTAATTTGTATTGCGATTTTGAATTGCCCTTTGTTTCATCAACGGTTTTGATTCTAATGTTTCTAGCATGTGACATCTTTCATTCAAAAATGTGGTTAGTTGATCAAACGTAGGCGTGGCGTGGCTCCGCCTTTTTCCACTCTTTCTGTGACTCCTTGTCTAATTTGCTGGTTATTATATAAATGCGTAATGTATCCCAATGTTCGGTGGACTGTCCGAAAACCTTGAGCGCACGTACGTGTCTAATTGTAAGAGACTTATCAATTAAATCCCTCACAAGGGGACCTTACGACGTTGTCATTTTTGTTTTTATCGATACTCTCCTGAATGATAGATAGCCCTGTTAAATTCGTTCCAAGTTTCCTCTATCTTTTTCAAACGCAATTTTATTCAACATTTACGGTTTCGTTGGAACGAGTATCTGAGCATTTATCAATATACTTGTACATAATTTCTAAATTTAGTCATACGCGATTTACAGTTTGTTTTGATTTGCTTTGCCTTTTCAAGCTCAGTCATTGTATCTTCCGCGTTTTCTATCAGGAACAGTTACAATTTTGTATACAAATCGATTTTAAAATCTTACTTACAAGCCTTGATTCTGACTCACTGTTTACGCAGGTGTTCTTGACGGCTCTCCGTGACCATTGAACTCGCAAATTCCTTAAAATGGCCAACGTCTTTGATCAGCTTCAGCATTTGATTTCTAGGCTGAACTTCCCTTTGGGCCTCGTCTCGTGAATATTTGAGTGCGTAGATGCAGTCAACTTCGTTTTGCAATTTGATATTTGACTGCTTGGATGCTGTCAATCTCGATTATGGATTTGAAATTTGACCGCTTGAATGCGGTCAACCTCGTTGTTTGCCACTTCACTGTCTGGATGCAGTCTTTTTCTACTGAAGTCCACCTTGAAAGTTCTGTCTAAAAATGAGCACTCCCTTTTCGTTCTTTTACTGACTGACGTAACCAAATTTTTCACTTATTGTTTCACGTTCACAGATTACACTCCACAGGATTCACTCGTTCCGTCTTTTACCTTCGCATGAGCCTTTATTGCATTTATTTTCTCAGCGAAGATCCGACTCGAAGGACCATGTCTACGCGCATAAAAATTCGCGTGATTTAAAGGAGTTAGGGTGAGGGAGATATCAGTCAATAATTCACAAATTTTATTAGATTACATTAGTTATTGATACTTGGATATTTATTCCTAATTTGACACACTAGAATCCATACATAAATACGTTGAGCAATACAATCAAAATTACATGTCGCTTTTCGCCAATCAAGAGAGTACTACTTCGCCTCGTTCCTTTCATCATTCTCGAGCCCTTTCCGTCAATTCGTTTGATTTCGTACAATTTCGCAACGGATCAGACTCTAATGAATCATCATCAAGTTAAATTAAATTCTTACACAGTAACAACCACAAACTCTACCAGATGCTCGAAAAAAAGGCTAAATATCTCACTGAGATCAAAAGTTATACAGGTTTAAAAAAACAAATATATATTTTTTTGGAAAACAACCTTAAAAATTTAAATTGTTATAACTTCGTGAAACTTGATTTTTTTTTAAATGGAAAAATACGTGTCACCTTATTTCCTTTGAAAAATAACATTCTATCAGCCACCAATTCTGTGATTTGAAGTTACACTGCCTGCCTGATTTGAAATAGAATCAGTCAGGTATATCTATAATAGACTTTTTTTAAATTCTTTCAAAATGTCGAGCTGTAAGATCAGATCAGTGAGATAAAATGTATATTCTGCTAATAGGATCCTCCTGCACCAACGTATAATCCATTGCAACAAGCCAAAAACAGAAATGTTTTGCTTTCCGAAACTGGACTCTCAAAAGCAAAAAAACGACAGTTTAAGATGGCAGAAAGACTTCGGATTCAGGCTTTAGAAGAAAGTGGTGTTAATATGGATGGATTTACTCAGCCTGCGACAGAGGTAAGCCGTTTAGAATCACTTCTCATATTGCAATTAAAATTATAGTATACATGGTGTGCCATATTTTGTCGGTATGTAAACATTGAATAACTTCTAAAAAAAAAAAAAAAAAAAACCGATTTCTATTATATATATGAGGTATTTTTATTCAATTTGGTCCTTTACAATTTATTTGGACTAGGGTTTGAAAACAACATTAATTAACTGGCCGTCTTTATTGGTAACAGCAAAATGTGCCCTTTTTGCTGCGAATTGTTTGATTTGAGTGTGGCATGGCGTACCGTCTTGTTAAAACCAGTAATCGTGAAGACCTTTTTCACGCATTTGCGTGCAGAGTCTCGTGTGGATTCTCCGTTCCCCAAATGCGGCAATTTTGCTTATTAACGCCACCAGAGAGTGTGAAATGGGCCTCGTCAGTCATCAAAACTTTCTTCCAAAAATCAGGTTCAGTGTCAACTATTCGAGCGACTGTTTGGCCGTATTCCAAGCGATGTGGACAGTCTGTTGGCATTATTCTTTTTGTTAATTGTATTATACTTTATACGGAAACAAATGCAAATCATCCTTCAAAATGCGCCGCAAAGTGGTTCCACTGACGCCAACATACTGAGCGCGGTGACGATACATTTTGGGGTTCTCCGCAACGCTCTCTCTGACCACTTAATCCAGTTCATTGGAACGTCTTGGTCGTTGATGAACGGCATGTTGATGATCTCCTACTGTCCCATACTCAATAAAATTCGATACCAAACGACGAATAGTGTTGTAAGAAGGTGCCTGTTGGCCACGATATATTCGAAGATATGCACGTTGAGTTAACACAACTGAACGACTGTTTTCAATGTACAGCGTCACTATTTCGGCGCGTTGTTTCGGTGTAAAGCGATTCATTGTTAAAATTGTACTGAATTGACGTTTCAAACAAATGCCTAATCAATCCAATCTGTTGA
Organism: Synergus coniferae; assembly: GCA_032164275.1. NCBI lineage: Eukaryota > Metazoa > Arthropoda > Insecta > Hymenoptera > Cynipidae > Synergus > Synergus coniferae. The sequence continues at coordinate 1,427 of JAUEJJ010016964.1, read as the reverse complement.
CAAATGCCAAAGTTATTCAATGTTTCCATACCGACATAAAAGATGGCGCACCCTGTATTATATAACACTTTATATGAAAAATATTTTTTCTAGATTACGAAACAAAGAACCAAATTGAAGGAGATCCTGAGATACATTTTCTGTTAGTGCTCGTAATTCTAGCGGCGTACAGGAGACTTCTTTTGCTTCTGAATCAGACATTTTAGCGTTTATTCTTAAACGTTTCCCGATCTTTAACTTCTATTGTGACATTTACGCTGACACTAAAACACAAATTCACATGAAATACGAAGTTGGCACAGTGATCTCAAAGCTGGCCGCTTGCTTCCAGCTGGTAAAATTCTACCATTGGCTGTAATCTGGCGCGCGATTCAAAATAAAATAAAATTAATTCAATTTTTAATTGGCCAGATTACAGCCAATGGCAGAATTTTTCCAGCTGGAAGCAGCCGGCTAGCTTTGAGATCACTGTGCCAACTTCGTATTTCATGTGATTTTGTGTTTTAGTGCCAGCGTAAACGTCAAAATAGAGGTTAAAGATCGGGAAACGTTTAATAATAAACGCTAAAATGTCTGATTCAGAAGCAGAAGAAGTCTCCTGTACGCTGCCAGAGTTACGAGCACTAGCAGAAAATGTAGCTCAGGATCTCCTGCAATTTGGTTCTTTGTTTCCTAACCCAAGGCCAGAAAATGGAACTTTCGGGACCTGCATGGTATAAAAGCCGAGGCGAAGCCGAGGCCTTTATAAAATGCAGATCCTGATGTTCCATTTTATGGCCGTGTGTAGTATACGATTTTTATTGATCCCCTGATGCCGAAAGCTTATAATGCTCGATTTTAATTGATTATTTATCGTCGTTAGTGGCTGTCTCACGCTTCGTCATTTGTTTCTTCTGCTGAAACTTTCGGTCCCTACATCAGTGACGCGCTCTCTCAGACACATTGTGTAGTTGCACGGTGGCAAAAAAAGGCGTTATACTAATAGCGCGTTATTAAATATTAAATCATTAAATACATTGGATGAAATTTTGATGCCTGCCGGTTTTTGTAAATCCGAGGCGAAGCCAAGGTTTTGCTGACCGGGGCAGGCATCAAAAACATCAGAAATTTCTAATATTTATTCCTAATATGTTTTGTTAATATTATTTTTATATGAATATAAATAATGATATTTAATACAGTAATATTAAACATGTTTTGTTTATTTTCACATATATAGAATACATATTTAAAAACATAGCTAAGCATTAGATTAAAATTACAGCTTTTATTAAGAATTAAGAATAATTAAGAAAGAATCTTTTGATCATTTTAAAGTAATTAATAATAAATTTAATTTTATTGCTCCCTTTACCGAAAGCGGTCTCTTTCGAGTTTGTTTTGTGACTCGAAAACGTTACTTTCGACGTCTGCTTGGAGAGAGCGCG
>JAUEJJ010016955.1:0-13816 GCA_032164275.1 Synergus coniferae | reverse complement strand
AACTTTATTATTAGCGATAGTTATTACACATTTTTTAATGTGGTTCATCTCTCCTCCAGTGTTCCATCTCTCCTCCAATTTTTTTTTTTTTTTTTCAAATTCAACGTACAATTTCGAATTAAGATCTTTCAATTAAAGCATCGCATGGTTGTGATTACAAGGGTTCAAATTGAAAGTTACACGGGCTATAATATTTTGTTTTTGTATTTCAACAGCTGTAGGATACGAAATGTAAAAAGTGGTCCATCTCTCCTCCACTTACCCTAAAATTTTCAGATTGGTTTAAGAGAAATGTGCCGAAGTTAAATCTCTATTTTAAGATAATTCTGTTCTTCTAGTCTACGTTATGAACAAAACAATAATTAACATGCTTCGTGTAGATTTAGAAAATTGACTGAAAAGAACATTTTTCATTAAAAAAGGGGAAATAAGGGAAGATTTTCGAGAATAGGGGAAAAAAGGGGAATTTCTCAAAAAAAAAAAGGGGAAATTCCTTTAAAAAGGGGAAGACTGCACCCTGCAATATATTTCAAGGGGAATATATCTAATATGATGTCCTGAAAAATTGTTCAGAAGTGCGAGCGAGCGCGTGCGCATGCACGTGTGTGTGTGTATGTGTGTGTCACGCTTTTAATGATCCTGGAATATCTGGAGAACGCGTACAGATAAATTGATGAAATTTTGCACATTTATTCCACTATATACCAAGTTGAATTTCTTGCAAGGTTTTAACATAATGTTTAATTTTAAAAGTTTTATGTACTCTATAAGTTTCCAAATAATCAAAATTCAAAGCATACGCAAGGGAAAGAAAGATTCCATGTGTCGAAACGAATCTATTGACCTACAAGATTAATGCATTACATCAAAAAATAAGAAAGTTATAATTAATTGTAATTTTAAAAAATTAATTTTTCGACTATAAGTTCTCAAATAATCAAAATTTGAAGCTGAAGTAACAAAAATGAAGATTTCTTGTTTCAACGAGTCGATTGACCTAGGGTTTTAACTGAAAACGTGATTATTTTTGATCAACTCCACAATTTAAAGTTACTCTACATGGCATTGATCATTCATAAACAATCCTGGTGAGCAATTCCGTAACTTGTAGTTTTGTATGTATTTTAAGCTGAGGATGTCCAGTGCTGTCAGATAGTAGACCGGCAGATCTGGCGCTGTGCGAAATTATATAGCTAGTCAATAGAAATTTAGCGAGAATTTTAAATCGCTATGTACGTGCTTAAAATTATATCAGAAGTTTAAAAACAATCTTCTTTCCTGCCAACCTACCACTTCTCTCAACCCTCTAGTGTAAAGTAGAAATTTTACCAAAATTATTTTGCGTTTTTTATAATAATATATTGCTGATATAATTTTAAGTACTAACATAGGGATTTAAAATTCTCGTTAAATTTCTATTGGCTAGCTATGTAATTTCGCACTGTGCCAAATCTGCCGGTCCACTCTCTGATGGTGCAGTCCCATGTCGGCAGAAAACGTCGGCATAAAGCAAAAACTCATTAGAGTGACAGAGATAGACAAATCTAGTTATCTCTTTTATTCTTATGAGTTTCTGCTTTACGCCGTTTTCTGCCGACATGGGAGTGCATCATGACAGCACTGAAGATGCCGTTCCATGTAGGAGCAAAACACAAAACGTAAAATAAACAGCCAATTACAGAAAATCATTAGACTTCGGTCTTCTCAAAGGTGCTTTGTCATTGGCTGTTCGTTAGTTGCACTTTGCATATTGTGCCTGCTTAGGATTCTACGCTAAGTCGAGCGTTAGAAAGTTGAAAAACAAAGCAGTACGCATACCGTCACGTATCATCGATCGCGATGTATCCGCCAAAATGTGGATTTCACATGCTCTCAGTTTTATCAAGATATAAAAGATAAAAGGTCTCTATTAAAAGCAGTGAAGTCTAGTCAAAAATATGATTTAAAAATATGAATGGACAAGTTGGTTAAGTTGTTCTCGTAAATTTTGTATTAAAACCATAGAATCGGCGCTAATATAATTGTATGTATAGTAGATAAGGGGTACCGTGGGGCAGGGAGACGAGACGTCTCGAACTCAGTAGTACCGTATCAACACATTCTCGTGGAACCCGCGTTGTTTACGTTTTCCAATTCACTCACGATAGGAGCCGACCAACCAAAACTGCGCTTACCTCAGGAGCAACCCTGTTCGACAGCTCGGTTTTAAGCCGAAAACCTTGGGCAAAGATATACTTGCACTTATGACGTCACCGAAACTAATCCGCTAGAGACGCAGTTGCGCTTCGACCCGTTTTTTACATTGCCTCCTATGAGATGATGATGTAAATAATTAAAAATAAAATGATTGAATAGTTAAGAATCTTTGAAATCGTATTTTGATAACTTAAACATAATAATCATTCATACTAAAAAAGCAAACATAGAAAGAATCGTAAAAATATAAGAGGAAAATGAAAAACAAGATACCGCTTTCATATATATAGACATTTGAATTACAAACATTAATATTATAATAATTAAAGTAATAATAATTCAACAAAATACTTAATAAATAACAGTGTATTTAAAATAATTAATTTATATATTAATTTATTGTATAATAATAAATATAATAAATTATTCGCATTTTACTTCTTAAATGGAAGTACGTACAGAATCACAGCGATTGTGCAAATTAAATTTTAAATAAAGTTACTAATAAAATTTCGTAGATTTATGGATTAGACAATGAATTATTGTATAATTAAATTATTTTGAATACACTGTTATTTATTAAGTATTTGGCTGAATTATTATTATTTTAATTATTATAATATTAATGTTTGAAATTCAAATGTCCATGTAAAAGGGGTATCTTGTTTTTCATTTTCCTCTTATATTCTATGCTTCCTCTTTGTGGATGATTAACTAACTGTTGCTTTTAGAAAAAACTACTCAATTATTTCTAACAATTTTTTAATAGAAACTTTAAGGCTATTGGAGTATTTTTAAAAACATAAAAATTGCTGTAAAATGCAGTAGAGTGCCTCTAATCTGGCATTTCTTCGAGCATTTCGAAAATATCATTTTGAGGCCGCAAAAATACACGGTTTGAAGTGCCGTTTAGCAGGGGAAAGTTTCTCGATATGAGGAATGGTGCTATGAAGCCGTCATTTTTTAAAAACTAATTTGTTTGGCTAAAATGGAAAAGTTTAGAGACGCAGGTGAGATAAGGGTACCGACAATATTTTGATGCGGAAGAGAAAAAGAGTGTGAAATACTTACACTTTTCCAAGTCCCCTTTCCAGCCAGAGGTACAGCACTGCGCTCGGGGGGTGATTTACTCACAGTAAAAATTTATGCGAGACGTATTCTACATTTCAAAACCTGGCCATTAGAAAAATCGTGTAAAAAATTAGGTTGATAAATCGCGTGAAATGACAGATTGAAAACACGTCCATCTTGCATTTAGTAGAGACGTCAGTGATGATTGGTGGAAACAATGCATTTGGTTGGTAATAATTGCCGACTAAACTTCAAATGAATTGTTCCCACCAATTGCCACTGGCATCTCTACTAAATGAAAAATAGACAAATTCTTACAATGTGTGACTACCCCTGCGAGTGCAGTGCTGTGTATGCCTCTTTGATTGAAAAAGGGACTTAGAAGAATGTAAGTATTGCGCACTCTCTTTCTCTTCCGCACCAAAATAATGTCCGTACACTTCTCTCACCCGCGTCACCAAACTTTTCCATTTTAGTCAAACAAATCAGTTTTCAAAAAAAAAAACGGCTTCATAGCATATACAGGGTGTCACAAAAGTCCCGGGATGGCTGGATATTTCCTCAGATACGATATTTTTCGTGGAGGGGAAGATCATTCTTGAAGTAACTTTCAACGAGGAATTCAATGGTGACCTTTATTTTGGCCTTCAAGATAACCTTCAAGGTCATCTTGAAGGTCAAAATAATGGTCAATGAGGAAATATCCAGCCGTCCCGGGACTTTGAATAGTTTAAATGACCTTAGATTTACTCTGAAGTTCAAATTAAATCTTTGACTTGGGTACATACCTGAATGTAAAATTTCCTGCTCTGTCGATTGCCGATGTAAGAAAAGGGAGTTTCCATTTAAAAAAACAAAAGATAATCTTCAAAAATTCGAGATTTTGAAGGCCAAAAATGGCAAATTTAGAGTTTTTTGATAGTACAAAAAGGAAAGAAGTTTTAAAAAAACCGCGCTAGCTTACCAGTGTTTCGAAAAATTAATTTTGTAGTCCCAAGAGAGTGTGAGATTATTTGATGCAAAAAGGGGCGGACAGAACTAGAATTTTTCTACATTAGTGGCTTTGAAATTCGATGAGCCTTAAGTGAGATAAGAAAAAAAGTCAAGAAAGCAAAATAAATAAAGTTAAATGTTCCTACAACAATGTTCCAAAAACAATTTTTTTACGCTACCTCTGTTTCTATGCAACATTTTTTTCCATACTAATTGGAGATTGCTTGTTATTGAAAGGCGATATTAAATACAGCTTTTGGGTATCTGAGGATTGCATCCTTTATTTTTTATAAGGGTAAAAGTTTTTTTTAACTTTTTTCTCCATAAAATTTTTAAGAATCGTCAAATATTTATAAAATTAATTATATTGTGAATAAAATAAGATTCAGAAGTAGACGTGTTTCGGTATTTTTCAGAAAAATGGATTTGAAGATGGTCAACTACCCCTTTTTAGTATATTTTAGTTTTCTTTGAAAAATTTTGTACAGAAAACAAAAGTAAGTGTATTTACCCGAAAGTGTGTTAATTCAAAATAGTTGTATAAGTGATTAAAAGTTTTTTAAAATCAGAGAAGCATAAGTATATTTCGTAAGCATTATTTAAATTTTTTAAAAGAGTATTATTTAGAGTGCAATAATATAAATGTTACTTACGCTACTTTAATGTACAAAATTTTTTAAAGAAAGGTAAACAGTAATAAGGAATAGTTTACCCTCTTGAAACGAATTTATCTAAAAAATACCGAAACACGTCAACTTTAGAATCTTATTTTCTTTATGTAGAATAAAATTATTTTTATAAATATTTAATGATTTTTAGAATTTTATTTTCGTAGAGAAAAAAGTTAAAAAAAAAAAACACTTTCACCCTTACAAAAAATAAAGGATGCAACCGTCGGAGATCCAAATGCTGTATTAATTATCGCCTTTTAATAACAAGCAATTTCCAATTGGATTAAAAAAACAGGGACACAGAAACAGATAGCTTGAAAAAATTGTTTTTGGAGGTGAATTTTGAGGGTGGTTTTAGCCCCTTCAAAGTATATATCGGCAGATAAAAAAAAATACGTATATCTTACTTTTTTGACCTTTACAACATAACAAAGTTTCATTGAAATCGGCTCCTGACACTTACAATTAGATCGTTGCTACATACGAACACATTACCCCTAAGTTGCAATAACCGCTATATTTGTGTTTATGCTAAAATGTAAACATTATTTTGAGTTAACATATGTAAATAAACTTACTTTAGTTTTATATAGAAAATTATATTCCAAGTTTTGTTCCAGAGATTTAACTATGTAGTAGTATAGCATAGTCCACGCACGGTGTCGCCACGATCTTCAGCTAAAAAACGAATTACTTTCGCTCACTGTCCCTACTCATCATAACATTTTTTCGTGCGTGATGCGCCACATCGTCAGTGTAATTTTTTTCAAATAAAAGTAAGTGAATTTAATTTAATAATGGGAAAATCATAGCATAAAAGGAGGCACAGATCGAGGTCTCGTACTCGATCTCGATCTAATACTAACGAAGTGAAAGAACTCCAAAGAGAGTTGAGAAAATTAAAAGAGGAGATTCGGAGCGGCGGCCATTTGCGACACGTCAGTCAAGGAACGTGCAAGAATTTCCGAAAAATCTATTGAGCATCGTATCGGCAGACAATATTATGAAAGTGAATCCTACAGACAAGAAGATTCTCGTAAGTATAATTATTTGTATTCAGGGCGGTAGGCTCATATTAGGTATGAGAAAAACCGTGCCAATTATTAGGCGGTGGACCCTCACGAGGGGAGATACATACCGTGCTTTGATGGCGACAGGCTCTCAGCGAGTTGAGAGATAAGTCGTGCAATATGATCGGTATGGTGGGTACCGACATTATTAACTGTTGTTACTAGTTTGGTCCTTTTTTGTTTATTACAGGGAGTTTCTCTTCATCAGAGAGGTCTCTGTCAGATATAGAAATGTCTGGAGACGAGAATGAGGTTAAAGATCCACATCCAGAGCAAAAAGATAAACAAGATAACAATGAGGATGTTTTGGAAACAGATCCTTTGGACGAGGAGACACTAGAACTTCTCGGTGATGAAGTGTTGTCCTCTGACAATAATGATTTATTCTTGCACCCGGAAATTGGGGATCGCTGGCAACCTTGGTTGCAGGCCGGTCTGAAAAAAGAGGAAAAACAGGATTTACTTAAAAAATATTCACGTAAGGGTAACTATCATCTCGAAGCACCGGAACTCAACCCAGAAGTTGAATCGTCAATTAACGAATCTGTTAAGAAAAGAGATAAATTTTTTACTGACGATCAAAATACTTTGAGTTCGGCAATGTCTGCTCTGGATATAGGCCAATCTGTATTGCTTTGCAACAAAAATGATAACGAGGTCGGGTTAACCTTGAAGCTACAACAGATTATTAAGAAGATACCGACAATCTTCGATGGCGGGAAACTGGAAAGCCCCGTCTGGAAAGAGCCAGGGCTTTTCTCAGGCGGGTTACAAGCCGAGAGGTGCCTACCGAGGATCTCAACGCGGAAGATATCAACCGGAGAGAGTTCAGAGCCATGCTCATCGTCCTCAGGGACAAGTTTCAAATCGGGACAACTATAGAATCAGGCGACACAGAAACATTAGTGGTAAGTCGTATAGTGGGCAGGCTTAAAAGATTCCAAAACGCCTGGTCTGATATAACGAAGGACATGGTTCTACTGAATTGTATAAACGGATATACAATTCCTTTTGACAAAATACCGAATCAATATTGCGTGCCTTCGGAGCCTGTAGTGAGTGCTGCAGAAGACCAAAAATATTTTGAAGCGATTAATCGTTTAAAAGATTTGAGTGCAATTAAACAATGTAACTCATGTGTTGGCCAGTTCTTATCCAGTTATTTTTTAGTTGACAGATCGAACGGTTCTAAAAGATTTATTTTTAATCTGAAAAAGTTAAATGAATTTATTACTCTAGATCATTTTATAATGGAAGATATCCGTACGGCAACCAAATTGGTGTCCTCTGGCTCTTTTATGGCAAATATAGATCTTCGCGATGCTTATCATTTAATTCCGATTCGAGCCTGTGATAGAAAGTATTTGAGATTTTCTTGGAAAGGGCAGTTATTTGAAATTACTTGTTTGCCATTTGGCTTTATGTACAGAACCTTGGGTTTTTACAAAAATTTTAAAACCTGATGTAAATTTTTTACGAATGGCAGATTTTGTCAGTTGTTTATTTCGATGACTGGTTATGTTTCGGCACATATTATCTTTCTTGTTTAAATAATATTCAAAGGACAAAAGAGGTCCTTGAAACTTTAGGATTTGTTATTAATTACGACAAAAGTAATTTAATTCTGAGCCAGACTTGTCAATTTTTCGGTTTTGTTATTGATTCTCTAAAAATGCCTCTTGAGTTACCTGAAAAAAAAGAAACAAAAGATAATTGCTAAGATTAGTGATTTTAAAGAAAAAGACAAAAATCGCATTAGGGAATTCGCCCAGCTAGTAGGGACTTTATCGGCGTCTTATCCAGCCGTAAGATATGGGTGGCTGCATACAAAGCTCTTTGAACGGCATCGACACTTAGCGTTACTGGATAGTAAGGATGATTTTGAGGGAAAAATATTTTTTAAAGCCTTTTTGCGATCTGAATTTAAATGGTGAACGGATGTTATTCCGAGAGCGTTCAATCCTATTAGGTCAGGCCAGTACTACATGGAAAGTTTTTCAGATGCTTCCACGTTAGGTTGGGGAACTTACTGTGAAAATGAATTAACTTTTGGTTTTTTAACTGAGTCAGAAAGGACACAACATATTAATTCTCTTGAGCTGAGAGCAGCTTTCTTCGGTCTCAAATGCTTCGCCAAAAGTTTATCAGGATGTGAGTTATTGTTAAGAATTGATAATACAACAGTGATTGCATATATAAACCGAATGGGTGGAGTCCAATACCTTAAAGCTTAACGAAAAAACACGTAGTATCTGGAGTTGGTGTGAAAAGAGGGAAATTTGGTTATTTGCTTCTTACATTACGTTAAAAGAAAATGTTGATGCTGATAGCAGATCGCGTATAAAGAATTTGGATACAGAATGGGAGTTGTCAAGGGCAGCCTTTTTACGAATAGTTCAAGCTTTTGGTGCTCCGTCCATAGACCTGTTTGCATCAAGGTGTAATACTAAATGCAATGATTATTGTTCTTGGTAACGTGACCCAGATACGTTAGCAGTAGACGCGTCCACATTAGATTGGAAGAATCTAAATTTTTATGCTTTTCCTCCCTTCTCTATGATACTCAAAGTTGTGAGAAAAATTATTTCTGACCAGGCGCAAGGAATTATAGTTTTCCCAAAATGGTGCACCCAACCATGGTACCCATTATTGGCCCCTCTTTTTATTGAGCTTCCAATCGTTTTTCAACCTTCCACTGATTTGCTTCTTTCTCCATGCAGATTCCGTCAACATTCGTTAGCCGGGTCTCTAGTGCTGATGACAGACAAAGTATCAGGGAGGCGTTTCGCAAAAGAAACATTCCTAACCAATCAATAGATATTATATGGTCTCGTCTGTAGCTGAGTCAACAATCAAACAATATACGGGTGCCATTAAGCAGTGATGTGAATTTTGTTCTAGGTGCGAAATAGACCCGTATGAAGCTAATGAAAGTCAAGCATTGTCATGGTTAACAAAGCGTTTTTAAACCGGAGCTCTTTATGGAATCATCAATAATTGTCGAGCAGTTTTGAGTCTTTTAGTTGGAGTTAGAGTGTCACAGAGTCCTTTGGTGACGCGTTTTTTCAAGGGCGTGTTTCGTATGAGACCAACTAAACCAAGCCATGAAGATACATGGGATGTGACTCCTGTGTTAGAGGCAGTTGCTGCTTTATTTCCGTTAAATGCTCTTTCACTAGTTCAGCTTACGAATCGCTTAGTTATTCTTTTAGGTTTAACCCATGGCACATAGAATGGAGACATTTGCAACAATAAAACTTAAAAATATGTCTGAAAATGAAACAGGTTTGATAATTAGGATTGACAGTTTAATCAAAACGTCGTGTCCGGGAACAAATCAGCCTCTTTTGTTACTTCCTAGATTTTCAGAAAAACTAGAATTGTGTGTAGCAAGTACACTTCAAGCTTATTTAGAAAGAACAAAATTGATTAGAGACAATAACGATAATTTGTTAATAACAGCTAGAAAACCTTATGGGCCGGCGAGCGCCCAAACAATTGCGAGAAGGGTTAAAGCTTTTATGGCTAGTTGCGGTATTGGTGCTAAATATAAAGCACACAGCAGGAGACATGCGGTGACCTCTGCAGAGTTAAAGAAAGATGTTGATACTAACATTATAAAACGCACAGCAGGTTGGTCAAAGGAGTCTCTTACCTTTGTCAAATTTTATAATCGACCAATTGTTAAAACTAAAAGTAAATTTGCAGAAGTTGTGTTGTTCCAAAATTAGTCATTTATGATATATGCATATGTGTTTAATATCTTTTATTACAATTTGAAATTTATTTGTTTGTAACTCGAACGATAGTAAAGTTTTTGGATAAATAAATACCCGGAATGTTATGTATCTCTAAACATCTACATAGTTAAATCTCTCGAATGAAACTTGGAATATAATTAAATGATCAAACGAACTTACCTGTTGTGAAGTTCGATCATAATTATATGTAGAGTTTCGTTCGAGAGATGTTCCCACCCTTGACAATATTGATTGGGATCCAATAATATTTTATCCCACCCTATTGGAATTAGAAAGAATCGAACTTTAAACTATATGATGAATAGGGGCAAGGGAAGTAGGTAGGCGGAAGTAATCTGTTTTTTAGCTGAAGATCGTGGCGACACCGTGCGTGGACTAGCGGTACTATTAGATAGTTAAATCTCTCGAACGAAACTCTACATATAATTATGATCGAACTTCACAACAGGTAAGTTCGTTTGATCATTTAATTTTTCAAAGAAAAGTATAAAATACTGGCAAAGAGGTAGTTTACCCCCTTGAAATGCACTTATCTGAAAAATACCGAAAAACGTCAATTTCGGAATTTTATTTTCTTTAGAATAAAAGTATTTTTATAAATATTTAATGATTTTTAGAATTTTCATGCAGAAAAGTTTCTAAAAAAACATTTTCATTGAACGTTTCATTAAAATCGGCTCCTGACAGTTCGGAATGTTTCCTTGTAAGTAGAATTTAACAGAAGTATATATTTTGTCATTTTCCAAATAAAAAATATTTGGATAAAAATATTTTTTCTTAGTTTGTATTTATGAATGTATACTTCCATAAACTTAAACAAAATTAAATTAAATTAAAAAAAAAATGTTTTTGCAAAATTTACAAAAGCAGGCGGGTGGCACTCTTATAATGACCTGTACAATAAATGTGACGTGAGATCTGACCACAACCGCTGGCGGCGCTGGCTGTACTTTTAGGCCGATAATTATTATATAGCATGGGCAAAATTCAAATTTGATTTATTTTAATTATTAAAACACATTTTTCTAAATATATTTATCTCGGGAAAATATTTTTTAATATTATAAATATCCAATAAATTAATAGATACTAATAAAAAGGTGAAGAAAACATTATTTTTATGACTACATATACGAATACACTTCTCACAGAATACCAATAATAATTCCACAAAAATATTACATCTTTAGCATTGACATATGTAAACATCATTAACTATGAAAGTAGCAAATTTCAATTAAATTTAATTTTTTTCGGACATGCATAATGATTGTTAAAATTAACGCATAAAGGTTTATATTTCTTTTTAAAATTAGAAAATTATTTATTTTGTTTTGTTATGAGAATCCAATTACGTAAAAATGAAGACGTCTATAAAAAATAATTCTATTATTATATAAAAAACATCTATTGTTACAAAACTGTCGAATACTTTTAGCAATTTATATTACAGAGAATATGATTTATAGAATAAATAAATATTATAAAGTTGTAGAATTAAAAAGTATATTTGTGGACGCAATATTTAAATAGTAATAACATGTAATAACTACAGTATAAATAAAAATAGATAATTATTTATGTATTTTAATTTTGTGGGTATCTGGTAGAAACATAATTTATATAAAATTCAAATAATTTATTTATGTATAAATCCATTGGCGAATTTTAAAAATTCATGTTTTCCGCAATTTTGACTTTAGCAAATTGTCACATTCTGTTTTTCAAGTAATAATACTTGGAAAATATTATATTATTCTTAATTGTTAAAATCGGATGCCGACATAATTAAAATACATAAATAATTATGTATTTTTATTTATACTGTACTTATTACTATTTAAATATTGCGTTCACAAATACACTTTTTACTTCTACAACTTTAAAATATTTATTTATACTATAAATCCTATTCTCTGTAATATAAATCGTTAAAAGTATTCGACATATTTGTAACAATAGATATTTTTTATAATATAATTATTTTTTATAGACGTGTCCATTTTCATATAATTGGATTATCATGGCAAAGCAAAATAAATAATTTTCTAATTTTAAAAAGAAATATAAACCTTTATGCGTTAATTTTAACAATCATTATGCATGTCCGAAAAAAATTAAATTTAATTGAAATTTGCTACTTTCATAGTTTATGATGTTTACATATGTCAATGCTAAAAATGTAATATTTTTGTGGAATTATTATTGGTATTCTGTGAGAAGTGTATTCGTATGTAGTCATAAAAATAATGTTTTCTTCACCTTTTTATTAGTACCTATTAATTTATTGGATATTTAAAATATTACAAAATATTTTCCCAAGATAAATATATTCAGAAAAACGTGTTTTAATAATTAAACTAAATAAAATTTGAAATTAGCCCATGCTATAGAATACTGAATAATTATCGGCCTAAAAGTACAGCCAGCGCCGCCAGCGGTTGTAGTCAACGTTTCCGTCACTTTCAGTTTCGAGTGTCACCCGACTGGTAAAAGTATTGGGTTTTTGAAACAATATTTCAAATGATGAAGAATATCGTTATTAATTTCTTAAAAAACATTTTTTTTAATGCTACGAAGAAGGGAAGGAATAATGAATGAGGTGAATTGCAGCTAGTTATAAAAATGATACTAACTTTTCGAGACGTCTATTATATGGAGATAAGGACGACGGATGGCCGCAACTAGTGACAACATTGCCGAGTGTGGCGGCGCGACGATGCATCCTCTCTGTCCAACTACTCATCTTAGGATTATTATGATGATACTATTAGTAGAATACGGCAGTTTCTTCTTATAGATAGTGTTTAATGGTTATTGGTTACCATTTATTTTCATCTAATCTATGGCTCAGTATCACTGGTGTAAATCAATTACAACATCGGATGTACCTGTGCTACTTCATTTCTCATTTCTTATAAAAATATTATATTATAATTACTTAATTCAGGGTAGATGCGTCGGTGGGTGCTCTTATTTAAAAGTCTTATTCATAATTTATAGCCTTTTACTGTCTTTTATTACCAGGCGATGAAAACAAGTTGTCTAAAACATATCGAGCATAGACAGGTCGTCAGCAAATGGGTGCGGCAAGCGGCAAGTGTTTCTTAGTCTTCTTTCTAATCGTTTGTATGTTTCTGACTAGAAAATCTTTTTATACCATTTACACCCTTGACACACTCACTGTCATTATCATTGTAAATGCCTTCACATAACTGTAATTAACCGCTACAGGAAATTAAAACATTTGAACCTTTTTCCTATTTGCTGTTTTTGCGCCTTTATCCTTCCTCCTAATTAAGACATGATATTTTTTTATGGTGCAGAGGATATCATCAGCTATCGTTTGAAGTACTGTGTAAAACTACTAACATGTATCCGTGCTGAACATTCATATCTGTCGCAACTTTTGCTAGAAATATTCGGTAATGCATTTAAGCAGCAACACATCCTTATTCACATCCACCTAAATTCTCACTAATTGTCTTTACTGATGCTTTATAACATAATTGTCATTTTACTTGTAATTTTAATTATAATCAACCAACATCAAATAATTAACTAAACACCTACCTAGATGTGACTAACAATATCAAAGAGAATCAAAGATGCAGATGCGATATCTATCATCTCATCACATACACGGTCGTATACTATACGAGCAAGCTCAGGGTTGGTCAGTTCACGGAACTCGAATATTTTCTAATATTCAGAGCCCTGCATAAAAGCCTTACCCCTAGCAGAGTAACTTTTCATTTTTTCAAAGTCGGTTTCACTCTATACATTAGTTAACCATGCTTCAATCAGCTCACGAAGCAGCCCTATCCAGCCCTATCTGACTCCTTGATTTTTGCGATTTTTGCATAGGAAACGCCCGTAACAGCCCTATCCGACTCTTTCAAAGATAGCCGTAAATATATGACCCCCAGTTGGTAGTACCTGGTAGTCCCGACTGATGGCGCAGCTGCGCTTCGGCTCGCTTTTAACATTGTGTCTTATGGGATAATCTTGCAAATAATTTATTAAATCAATTATTCAGTGATAATTGAGTAAT
>JAUEJJ010016916.1:0-13835 GCA_032164275.1 Synergus coniferae | reverse complement strand
TTCTTCTTTCTGATTCTGATAGAACTTTTCTTTCTTTTTCGAAAACTGTCGGAAAATTTATATCCCAAAATCAGAAATTTTATTTTATAAAATATCACACTCTAAAGAAATATTTTTAAACATTTTTGGTAATAACATTTAACAATTTTTTTATCTGAGTGATAAGAACAAAGTTTCTGTATTAACTATTTTTTTAACTTACGATATCTATTTTCAAAAAAGTAATAACATTTGACAATTTTTTTATCTGAGAGAGAGCAACAAAGTTGCTGTATCAACTATTTTATATAACTTACTATATCTAAAAATAAAATCGAGTGCGCGGTTATAGCCTTTTTTTAAATATTATATTTTATGACACACACACACACGAGAGGATTAATCTTTATATACATTAATCTTTATATACATCTGCAGTAGATTGATCAATATTTTTTGAAAGAATAGGAATGTTTGGTAGCGTTAAGCGGAAGTTAACTAAGAGAACGAACACAAAGTGGCTCACAGCACGTTTTCGAAGAGTCTCTTCATCAAGACTCTAGGATCGTATGTAAACGATGTACGGAGGAAGCTCCAGTCTTCTCATCGTGTGTGGGCCTAGACTTCGTCATGCTAACACTGACTTTCCCATGATATTGTTCCGTAAAGGCTATGCTGCTGCCACTGCATCCTATTCTCTTGATGCTCCTACACGAAAGATCCGAGAACTGCATTATGCCATTATAGGAGTGGAAGCTCATAAAGGAAATGTCCGACTACATACGACCGATCTCGAATTATATATAACTCTTGTGGTGACTATCATTAATGCCACTTCGACCTTGAGTGCTTTCTTCCTTCCACTGGGACACGTGGAGGCCACGATCGATCATAAAATAAAGATCAATTACTGTGCATCACAGCATTATCTGCACTTGATTTATTACTGGAATCCTTATCTTCAAATTCTAGAACTCAGTTTCACTTCGAAGTGTGAAAGTTAGAGGAGGATCTTGTGTAGAAAAGATCATTTACAGTGTTTTCAGGATTAATGTTCTTTCTTGTAAAATCATGTCTTGAAATCTCTCGAAAATCTTTAAAAACTCTCATCTTGAAATCCCTTACAATCCCTTAAAATTCTTTAAAATCCTTGAAATCCCTTAAAGCCCTGAGTTGCGAAATTTGAAGGTTTATTATTATTTTAAAATTTGTGTTATTTGAATAGATTGGTAAAGTTAATTAGGGTTTCACTCGAGAGCAGATTAATCTCAGCATTTCCGCTTTCAGTAGTTTTTAAATATCTCTGAACTGTGGAATACAACTATTAAAAATGTTGATGTCTTTCTGTTATTATAATCTCAGCTCTAAAGAAGTTAGCGGTGGCCAACCGCAGACTGCAGAGGTCTTACTTTCGTAATAAGTTGTGCAAAAGTCCAGGTAAAACTGGCATTTACGTTGCCTTCCTCAAAGGCTCAGACTTCTCTATAAATGTTATGAAAACAATGGCGCGTCGACTTTCGAGAGACAGCTGGGTCGTGGCAGAATGGCCCACGAGATTCGAAGACTTACTGGGACCACAGATTATGAATATATGACAGGGCAGGCCTTCGGATAAAATATCTATTTACGTGCACAATACATTTATATAAGTACAGAGCCGTGATCGCAAAGATTAAAGATCTTTGCGCAATTGC
The DNA here is from genome assembly GCA_032164275.1 of Synergus coniferae. Lineage (NCBI taxonomy): Eukaryota > Metazoa > Arthropoda > Insecta > Hymenoptera > Cynipidae > Synergus > Synergus coniferae. The sequence continues at coordinate 12,162 of JAUEJJ010016916.1, read as the reverse complement.
ATCGCGACAAAATGTAGTCTTATAAGCGCCATAAATCAACTTCGGCTCTGAAGACATATTTTACGTTTGTTTCGTTTAAATACTCTTTTCAGATTTATGCGCACACGACTGTTGCAGCGCGAAATTTATTTTAAAACATGTTTATTATGTTGACACATCTCTACTAGAGTGTTTTCGAATTAGTAGCAACTGAAACCCGTGCGTTAAAAATAGTAAAATCGTTATATGTAAATCTTGAAAGAATGTGAAGGAAAATACAGTTTAAATGATAAATAGTAATATATATATACATAAATATCTATAAAAAAGGTGTATATAAGTTGCTATAAAAATTAACAATTGTCAATAATAAGATTAGATGGATGCGCTGCTGTAATTTAAGTTTCCAAATTTACTTGATCCTCTCTTGGTGATTCCTGCCCTTTTTGGAATAATGAATCATACAAAATAATGTAATTGTCTCGAAGCTGAATCATGCGATTCCACAAATTCATATGTATCACTTCATCGGTCATCGTACAATCTTCGCCGATTATCTTAAAATAAAGTATTTATGTTTATCACAAAAATCATATATGTAATCATACTAGTTTGCAGTATTTATGATAAATTCCTCATTTTTAATAGCTCAAATGTGATGCAAAAATTAATTATTGCTTTCAATTCATCCAAATGAGAATGAAAGTTTTTATATGAATTTACCTTCTCAGTATTCCGCATTCGGTTTACTTGCAGGTATTTGAGATGAAAAAATAATTCGTAAGCCCAATAATCGATGGTTTCCGTACTGCGAATGACATGAACCAATTCAGTTGACAGTTCCATTGACGGGGACGTAAGTGATAATGCTTGAAGCCATCGTTTTAACTATATTATACAAAATTAGAGAATATTTGAAAATACAGATTCTATATAACATAGATAACGATTCTCGGGCAACGTCAGGTAAAATTTCTGTAGTACGTATTCCTATATATTTTTCTTGAAAATAGTACCAGCAGTTTGATCACTTACTACAGTTGTATCAGCAATTAGTTGCACTGCAGCTGGTCTCATGACGCTGATAAAGTTTCCTAGTATCGTATTATCATTCTTGTAATTTGTGAGGTAAGATGACATGGAAGCGCACCAATCCGCTGATGGCCCACACTGTACATTCTTCAACTGGCGCCTGTTTGTTAAATTACCATTAAAATATTTCGTGTCTCGCCACAACAATTATTATACAAAACATAATTAAATACGATTTATGTTATTTGCAATTGCAATGTTAAAGAAATAATGTAGAACTTACCGTTGAAAAAGGAGAGAAATAATTCTGTTGATGACGTACCAGGACGGCATAAGGACGAAATTTTTTGTGCACGTCGTTAGTTTACTAGCTAGAAAAGCGAGTAACTGACCCAGAGGTCCAGGTCGTCGACGAAGAGTGGATCCGTGAAAACCTCTTAAACGATAAAATTTTCTTTTGCAAATTCCACGTCGAGTGCGTCCTCGATCGTATGTTGACAATGAATAATAGCTTTGTACTGTAAATCATAATAATGTGAAAATGTAATGTAACTGATCGATATGTTGAGAGGAGTCGCAGAATATTTTTTAAATTACCATCTAATTCAGGATTTGACGTGAGATCGTAATCCCTGATAGTGGAGGACACAGATTGTGATCTCGGTATGCAACGTGCAGTATTTCTGCAAGAACTTCTCGTCTTGACAGTCACTGGCATGTAAGTCTCGATGATATTATTTAGTTCTAAAACTTTGTTTGGAAATCCATCCAAACAGGCCAGTGCCTAATAAAGAAGAGACATAATTTTCTGGAAATGTAATTTCCTTGGGAACTATATAATTTATAGTCCATGAGATAACCGCAAGTCAATTTTCAAATGTAATTGAAAAATTATGATAAGATCATCTTTGCATGTCAGGATCGTTATTAAATATCAAATATAATAAATTAAGAATTATTGTTAATATTATTATCAAAATATATTGCGTTATATTACGATATATTACGATAATTAATATTTTCGGTATAAAAATGATGCGAGGAATGCAGCGATTACAAATACTTATTATTAACCTTACGAGACTGCATATTTTATCGTATTTTTTAATTGCACAAGAATTGGTATAATGTAATAGTGATTATTTCTCATTAATAGTAATTACTGTAACTCAGAAGGCTATCATTGTCGTACTCATCGACTATGCAATCAACTTTGAATTAAGGTTAGATGCAATTTCTACCTCTCGTTGCAGTTTCTCCAGAGAGGGATCATCGCTTTTGATTCCAGAAATCACCTGCCCTTCTGCCATTTTGAGCTTTACATAAGTCTGTGTGTCCCACGTGAATTTTGACAATTTTTCATTTTTGCATCTTCAAATCTTCAATATTTTCATGGCAGGTCAAATTTATCAGTTTTCAAACAAGCGACAGGACCCTCTGAAGGTAGAAATTGATAGAAATCGTTTTCGACCAGGCGAAAGACTTTAAAAATTTAAAAATTTACAATTAATAGTTGCAAAGTCGTTCTCTAAATCTAAATCTTTTAAATAGAATTTTCATAAGTATACATAAATCAGAATTTTGATAATCGTAAATTATTATACATTTGAATTCTTTGTGAAAGCAAAACATGAAAACTGTATTTCGTGCAAGGGTCCAGCTAGTGACATAATATATTCTTGAATGCACAAATAACTTTGAGGTGGTATTTTTTTTGTTAGTAATGGTCTCGAAGTACTGTAAAGTGCTCTTACTGTAAAGTGTTCGCGATAACCCTACTCGACATGTCCCAACGCAAAAAAACGTTGATACTATAAAGGAAGTTTATGTTTTTAACGTACTTTTTGGAAGTGACAAAATTCTCTTCAATGTTTAAAACGTGTAATTCTATATCTAAATTTAATTTTCTGCTTAAATGTAATTCAAGATTTAAATTAATTAAATTTATGCAAAACTCTTTCTGTGGCTGCAAACTTCTGTAATTAGTATCGTTCATAAAATATTGCCTCTAATGTTATCTTGTTTTAATGAATGCTTATGACAAATAATCACGACATGATACGGAAGCGGAAGGTGAAGTTCAGGTCACTATCCCACAGTCAATATTCACAGCATGTGCATCCGAGGTGCAATTAATCCTCGTAAAATAGATATCGTTGCTTCTTCGTCGTTGATTTTATGGTAAAACCGTAAGTTTAAACTTTCTTAGGTCCAAGTCATGGCGTCTTATAACTGGTTTATGGCGATAACTGTAACATTCATTAGATATATATGATTCCCGTAAACCAACAGCAATAAATTTACGTCTATATATTAAAGTAAAGGATTCATTAATAATTATATAAGACTTAAAATAAATGTTTCAAGTTGAATTTAAATGAACCTCTTAAGACTCCTTTAATATCTACGCTGAAAGGTTCAGATCACTTCTTATCTCTTTTATTTTGTATATGATCATCTTAAATTCCGCTGCATATTTAATTAAACGCTCTTACTTTTACTCTTCTTTCGTCATCGGTATTCAAATCCATTCTGCAATTTACAGTGTTAAACAATGAGAAAGCACGTCAGAAGAAAGTGAATATTTGCCCCAGGCATTTGTCATTCCGAGAAAGCTGAACTCGTCATTGGAATATATCAAAATATATATTACATGACACAATACGACGTGACACTGACCTAACGTAAAAGCAGGATAATAATAATAATAATAACTACATGGAAGTATCTATTTTTCGAGTCCTCTCACTTTGATCATGTTTTATAAGTAGTATGCATTCGAAATTCGCGGGTCGAAGGTCAACTGTCCTTGAATTACGGTATTTGATCCCCTCGTGAGGCAAGAAGACAACAAAATATTTATGAAGGAAGATTTTTGAATCTTAGGTTTCCGGTTATATAATTCTTCATTATTTTTTATTAACAATTCAATAATTTCGCGGACTTTCAAATATTTGCTCTCACATCTTTATGTAGAAATTCTAATGGGGACCTAGTTGTGATTTTTATTTAATTAAATTATTCCTATCATAATATAATACAATGATAGGAAAAGCATTTAGTGGTTTTGTGTAACATTACTTTTATATTAATGAGCGTAGACTGAAGACAAATACCTTTCAGGAACATGTTTTCTAATATCGACATGGACGTTTGTAAAATCGTTTTTGGTTCTTCCAATGTCCGTTTTACCACATATAAATAATCCATCAATTTGTCTTATCCCAAGCCTTTCATTCAATGTCGTAATTGGTATTTACTTTCACCTCCAAGATTCACACCATAAACAATATATAAGTAGAAACGAGTGGCTTTCATCAATAATGCACGTATAACGAGTTTTTCGATTATTCTTTAAACACGCTAATTATGTGGCTAAGATATTTATTGAACTTATGAAGTTAAATTACACTAAAACAGGTGTCAAATTATATATAATATATTATAACACATATAGGACAATAGATGTATCTGCACATAAAATTCTAGTAGAGAACGAACAAGAACAAGAAGCAAGAGAAGTTTAAGGAAAAGGTAGAAAAGTCGCGCTAAGCGTCTCTAACGGAAATCGTCGTCAGCAATCACGACACCATGCGAAGTCGTGATCTTCGATCTTCCCTCGATGGGCCACGACCAGAATGCGATGCAAATTTAATACGAATCAGTTACAAAGCCTTAGGGCTCTCGCGCATTGGGATTTGAATATCTTTGATGGCCCGACGTTTAAAGGTCATGAGGTTCGATGAATACAAAAGTCCCAGGGAACAAGAATTTGCGTGAATATATTATACAGATGTCAATCTTATGATATGTTACATATTATGTATGGAATTATACCGATTAGACCACGACTTTAAAAAAACCGTGCTTAGGATAATTGAGAGTTTTGGTTATCCATATGAGGGAACAAAGCGCGCATAATGATCGGCTTCAAAACCAAAAGTTTTGAAGCCTTTCTACAAATATAGGATTTAACAAAATAAATATAGGAGTAAATTTGAGTCTGAAAAATTGTAATTATGAAAGAAAAACGCTATGATTGATAATATTTTGAGTAGGAATATAAATACTCCTCTTACAATTTATTATTCATTTGTCTGTTTGGACGTATGTATGAGATGGTGTAAGGCTTTCCACTCGATTATAATTGTAATTCGTAAAATTAAAAACAATAAAAAATCACAAAAAATAATTAATAATTAATAATTTAATAAATAAATAATTAATTTGATTTATTTATTTAATAAATTAAATATTTTTTTTAGACATTGCTAGGGAATTGCTATTGTCAATTGTAAGCATTATTTGACACCAGTTTATTCCATGGATTTTTGCCCGACCTACTAACATTATTTTATGACTTTATGGAAAATAGAACGTCGTAGTTTGTAGAATTTTTCTGGAACAAATGGACTCCACACCCTCGGTATAAATGTTTTGCTAATGAAATTTGAATAAAAATAAGGAATAGAAATATTGAAGAGTTTCTTAGTGCGACTTGTTCCCTTCAAATGATAGCTGGCTTAACAGGGGTAATACCAGAGTTTCACGACCGCTGGTGTCGGTGCCGTAACGACTCGATTTTAGCGTGGCTCGATTTTTGCGACAGTTCAGTTTCAGTACCACCATCGAGCTATACGACGCACGCTGTGTTAAATGCATATCTCGCTCGTTAGAGCCAGTGGTTACAACTTGCATACGCTGTTTTATGAATGTCAGGATCAAGAGGCAATGCTCTGGAAATAACTTGCCAAGGGAAAAAATTTGATCCGCTTTACGGAGAGCAGCCTTTACTTCATGGAACAAGATTTTAAGACAAGCATTATTCTGGAATGTTATTTTTTAAGATATTCTATTCGAATAATCTTATTTTTGTAGGAGAGGTGGGAGTAAGAGGCTGAAGGGCAAATAGGGATGATGGAGAGAATTGCGTTTAGAGATGGAAGAGGGTGCGAGACCAAGAAAGCGAAGGATAATAGGATCAGAGGGAGGGGGTCTATCAATATTTTATGAATGCATTTACGACTATTGTAAAGCGCACTTAACAGTCTATATAACTTGCAGCCCTAGACGTCTAGTCTTGAAAGTGCTAATGAAACGTCGCTCGGTACGTCACTTAAGATTTTACATGAGGCGTCGGGACGCCATTAGTACGTTGCCACTGAGCTCTGACAAGGTCAGGGACTTGAAGCATCTCAAAGTTCTTAAAATAGCTTCATCGTGATGGCCCTTCCAACTCATAAATGTACTTACAAGCGAAGATTATTACTGGAATGCAAATTGTGATATCAATCTTTATTTCCAGTTTTGGAGGAGTAATTCCTTCATGCAACTCAATTCTTGGAAGAATTAATTATTCAGATTTTATGATTTGTGTGATAATAGGATATTCTGAATAAAAAGTCTTCATTCCATTCACACCTCATGAACAAATTAGTGTGCAAACAATCAATTATCAAGCATGTTCATACAAAATATAATATGCGATAATTGTCTGGCATAATTATTGCGAAACTCACCTTCAGAGGAGTTCGATGCATGACTTGCAGTGGCAGTAATTGAATGTAAGACTTCAAATGTCTAATAATCAGATTCCAGCTGGTGCAGAGTAACGTCGAATGTAATAACGGTCGTTAGCTTCTACTCATAGTTTTTCTATTCTTTGCTCTTAAATAATTGCATGTTATACGGTTTAACACCTCGGCCACTATGGCGGTTGATATTTGATGAATTAAGGCGATAACAATTCTATTTAGAAACTGAACTGTGAACGTAATTAAGTAGGCGTTATAATATGTTTTGCAATAAAAGTGCAATCCGATAACAGCAAGTTGCCTTCTATGAATCAAAGCCTTCCATGAAAAAAATGGTCGGCTCGTAAAGTGCTTCTGGCGCCAAGGTAGATTTAATTTTTATAAATATGATTTTTATAAATAAATTATGATTGCACTGTTTAATTAAATTTTAAAATAAAGATAAAATACCATTTGGGTGCATAGAGTTGAGTGCATGTTTTCTTTCAAGTGTGATCAAATAATAAATTGTAAATATTACATTGAGAAGAATTATAGAAAGTAAAACAATAATTCTATAAACTTTATTTAAATTAATTAAATTTGTAGACAAGAGGATAAAATCTATTTTTAAACTGTTGAAACCAGGCGCAAATCTCAAGTCAGTAGAAAAATACTTGTAAAGTCAGACAAAGGTTCATACATATTATAAAATCTGAAAAATACTTCTAGATTTGAATCTTGGAGTTAAATACTTAATCTCATTTGTTAAGAAGTACTTTTTTGTTATTCTCTGTTAAGGTGTGTTGTCTTTTGCAATAAGCATTTCCAACCAATGGTCATTAGTACACAATTGCTAACAACGAAAGGTCAAAAAACAGACAACTCACTGTTGCCAATTGTTTCATTATTCCAAGTTTTTTATGCGATCTTTTGAACAGAAAAATCAAAGATGAAATAGTGAGGGGTACAATGTATAGTACTAAATCATCTTAACGACTTGACTGAACAAAAAGATAGGGAAATAAAAAGTCTGTGGGTTTATAGCGTCTTGATTATTGACCTGGGGCGTCTATAGTGGCGCGTGTCTGAAATTGTCGCATCGACCATCTGCTGTGGTCCATCTGGAAGATTTGGAGGTCTCGAATGTCCTCTTAACAAAAGAGGACACTTTATAGATCATCGATTTTATAGATTTTATAGATCATTGACACATTCTTCAAGATCTGAATTAACAGTGCGAATTATATAACATTTAAATAAATATAAAAGTAGCAGTTTATCCTATTTAAGGAATTTCAAGGGATTTCAAGAGAGTAAAGATTTTCCGATCGGTTCAGGGGTGTGCACTTACATAGATATAGGAATATGCTGCCTCTTTGTATCTAGTTTCACTATGAATTAATTACTATGAGTCTGTTTCAATAATTTCAACTCGACTCAGTCAAAGCTACAACTTTCATGATCATTACATATGTGATATATCGTGCTGTAACATACGATTAAAATTTAATTTACCTACTTAAATCGATTAAAATTGAGCATCGGAGAAAGTGGGGCACAAAAACAAGATTCTAGATTATGATAATATAAGGTGAGAGGAATCCCATGCGGAGTGAGATCAGTCGATCATTTGTGCCTCAACTACCGGGTTTCTCATATGGTGGCTATCATTGTGTTTATTATGCGCTCGGGATGCAAATGCATAAAACGTAATTAAGGCATTTCAAGAGAAGAGCAATGACGCTTGTGCAAGGATCTCATGAAGTCGGGCGGGATGAAATGCCTTCAAGAATCATCAAGACTCGCCCATATACATATGTGTAGTGAGAGCCTAGTGCGATCTAATTGAAAGCAGGCGCCTTTCTAATTTTCGTGTGGCGCAAGATCATCTTCTTTCCAGACCATAGCAGTCTCGACTGTATGCTCGCGAATCCAATTAGCATTCGACTAATCGCGCGAATGCGCCGCTAATTGCCGTCGAAGCGCGAAAGCGAACCTTTTAAATAAATGTATGTAGTTTATATATTCCCCTGATGACGTTACCTGCCTGGTATCGAAATATGTAACATGGATCAATTGTGATGCAAGGGTCATAAGCCCATGAGTTGCGGAAATTAATTATATGTTATGTATTCGATGAAATACTGGAAATAGAGAAACATCAGTCACCATTTTAATTACTTTTTTAATTACCATAATATATACAATTACTGTTGACTTATTTCTCTGTTGCATAATTAATTTTCTTTTATCAAGTTTTGGGAAAATCTATCTTGCAAAGAAGTTCATGGACTTTTTTCGGACCTTAAATGAATTCACCGTTATACTAGATCTAGATAAATTAAAGAAACTTAGAGCTGAAAGGTCAGGAGGAAATTTGAGTGCACAGCACGAGAAGTTAAGGCTTAAGGATTCATCCGAGGATATCCCTTACAGCTTATAATATACTGTGCGATGAATTAGAAACACTGCCTCGTACAGAAGCAGGAACATCGTGTTTCTAGCATTAGAGTTATTGCGAACCGTGACAGAAGCATTTAGATCCAGCTGGAATGCAAACTCTAGGCCTAACTACAACAACAGGTAGATGCTTTGTAGAAACCGGTAATAACTTTGCTGGGGGGATCTATGAAATCCTTTAGATTATTCCACTGGCTGGTTTTCACGCTCAATGCGAGTAGTCCAAGTTAAAATTAGCAATAAAATTGTTTCTGTCTAAAGACGTTTTCCGAGAAATTGAAATTATTCTCTTAATTTTTAAATTCTACATTATACTTCACGAAAATTGAAGATTCGGTTTCTCCCGAGAAAGTAAGTTGCACAATTGCATGCGGTTGTGGGTTGGCGGATAAAAGTAGACCGAATTGAAAAGAAACAGTCACTTACACTGCAATTTTTATCAAAAGTGAATGTCAGAAGTGATTCACTTATTTTATATATACGAATAATGAAATAATTAAGTATAATAAATATCTGCAAAGCTGTAAATACAAACACAATTTTGAATTAAGTTATTTATGCAAACAAGCACAGACCGATATTATCTCTAGCTCCGAATCAATGACTGTCACTCTTGATCGCTGATGCTACTCAGCGTTAAACTGATTGTTAGTTTTCGCGCAGAATGAAATCTATCGATCACGATTGTCATGACAATAAGCAAACAATTTGACAACTTTAAAGGCAATAAATCGGCGTGTTAAGAAACCCCAGCAGTGATTATAGTGAAATACGTACGTCACTTTAAGAAGAGAGGTCCATTATTATCGACGCTAATTTTCAATCTGTTACGCGTTACATTTATCAACGTCATGCAAGCGAGCATCATACACAGCGTGTCCAGCATCTCCACTGCTTTTTTCATTATCATCGTTTACTGTCACCTTTCACAAAGTTTACACTAAATGCCAAACTATTACATGAAAGACCCCCCATGCTTGTAGCGTAATTGCTGGAAAATTCTAAAGGTTGCATGTCCACATTAGAATTATATTGTAAGAATTCTTATAATTTGTGTCCCATAGAAGTGCGTGTATAGTTTGCACTGCAGAGATGAGAAATAGTTCGGAATTTCAAAAGTAATGATTAAGATTGATACCTCTCTACTCGATTAAATACTGACCTTTCTTCATTTTACTGAGTCATATGCCATTCAATGCCTCTACATATAGTATAAATTTTCTTTAAATTGCACATAAAAACAAATTTCCTATGAGAAAATCCGTACATTGACGTCTTTGAGTCAAGGCGGCAGGCCATTAGGCTCTGGGGGGAACTGCGTGCTTCCATTAACGATAATTAATACTGATACGAGAATAATTAATATTCCACCTTCGACGATACCTGCGTCAGGTGATTGACGTCGGTAACTCGCAAGTAGGGACTTTTCATTTGAGATAAGTCGCTGACGAGCAGCTTTGCCTTCGCAATAGCAGTATCCAGTGATAAAAAATGCATGGAATGATTCGCAAATGCTTTAGAGGCGAAATATCAATGAATTGCGCATTACGTTCATCATGGTTGCCGGACTTGCCATAAATATTCGAGACTTAATAGCACAACATCTGTTAATCAGTGGGATGTTGCGTCTAAGTGAACGAGAAGACTGCGAATGCTGATTGAGAACCAGATTTTGCATCAATCGTGATCCGGGAACGTCAGTTGGCCGGACTCTATATATTCTTAAGTGTTGCCAATTGCCTGGAATGTTGAATACTAACTCGGCGCCACCTGATACTAAAACACCTGCGATTGCAAATTAGTCTGAAAGTCCCTTTATTATTACGATCACGAAGTTGTACGCATCACTATAGTCTCAATAAACTGCATTCGAGAGTATTCTTGCTTTTCCCGGCCGGTGAGTCTTAATCAAGATTTTTCCCAGCTGTGGATTCTTGGTCCAAGTTATGACCTGTAATATTAGCTTTATAAATCATAGAATCCCTCTTGAAAATTGCTCAATAAAGCGCCGACTACACGCGTAATTATAGAGCAAAGCAAAGCACAATGCAAAGCCAACTAAATAAATCAGGGTCGATTTTGCGTGGTCGATGGGTCGAGAAAGTAGTGACGAAACGTGTGAACCATTCCTGCGAAGGTTGTTCCGTATCAAAGCGACCTCATCGACCTCCGCTATTTTTTAATTTTTTTTAAATCGTTCTTGCTTCAAATTATACGTATATATGTAAAATAACAATTATTTTATATACTTAATGACTACGTCAAAAAATGCTTATTTTTATACCTATTTTCCCGAGCGCCGGTAGGTAACCGTGCGAAATTTCGTTTTTTGCAGTCTTGATAAGGTCAGGACATTCATTTGAAATGTTCCAGAATGATCGATTTAAATCATGTTAATAACTGGGCAAAATACTTAATACTACGATTTTATTATAGTGCATTCACTCTTGGCTGTAATGTTTGCAGTTATTATTCCATCATGACACATGAAATTTAATTTCCCACGACTACTTCTACGTTATCTAAGGATCTCTAACTCATCCACACGCGCCATACGTCATATATCTATGCATACGTGTGCATACGTCACGCGCTTGCACGCGCTTGAATGAGTATTTTCTATTGGGTACCCATTCTCCGGATTATTATCATTATTATGACTGAATATCATAACCTCGGGGTTTCGATGGAAACACGGCAAAGCAATTAAAATATCTTCTTTATAATCAATGGAATTCCGGTCAAATGACAAATGTGTCCCTACCACGAGAGACGGTTAATTATGCAGATTGGCGCTTTATGCAAGCGCGTTAATTAATTGCAACGTCCGTTTGATTTTTCCAAGTGGGACGGAAGGACAGCCAACGATCGACGCCATGCTGCCACTTCTGCGACCCACGCTAACGATGCGCCGCCGCCAAGTCGAGAGACGATGTTTACCACGATAGCAAAGACGTAAAATAATGTCTTTGACGGTAGTACCGTACGAATCCCATGTAAAATATTTTTTTGACTATAGATATTTGCTGCACCAACAGAGCCATCTTCAGATGGACTCCAGAAAAAAATTACCCCTCTCAACCCGCAACCCTGCCCAAGAAAATTTAAAACAGTTCTTCGAATTGCTTTCCTTTTACAATATTATTCAATTACTCATATTAAATTTACGAAGATT
>JAUEJJ010016905.1:0-13840 GCA_032164275.1 Synergus coniferae | reverse complement strand
TTATTTTTGTTTTAAATGAAGAGAACTCATTTACTTAAAGTTCTATCGACCTTAAGGAACACATTCTCATCAGGATACTCGCGCTTCGCGCTCGATATTTGACATAAACCTCGCGCGATTTGTTCGCAGCGCTTCGGCTCTGGAATATTTGATTGTCGAGCTTCGATTACTATTTATATTAATTTTGTAATATTGTCTCATATCTCACGTTTTTTGGCGGGAGAATTTTAGTTTTTATTTTTTAAAAACAGTTTTATTTTTTTTATATCGCGTTTTTTGGCTCAAATTTTGAATTTTCGTTTTTTCAAAAAAATTCAAAAAATTTTTATGTCATTCTTGTAGTCGTCTATTCGGTCCTGCTAGAAGTTAAAGTCGAGGTACAAAATTTGAAAAAATCTTGAATTTTTTTAAAACTTTTCACGTGCTCTATGCTTTTTAGGTCAAAAATACCATAAATTTGTTTGGCATCATTAGACGTGGAATTTCATAAGCTTTCCAACTGTTTGTTTTTAAATGTTCTATCTCTTTTCTTCACTGAGTTATCGTAGTTAAAAATCAGCAGTGATTTTTAATAGTGCTTGCACCAGTCGTACTAACAATTTCCGACGGTAGTGTAGGTTCAAATCCACTTGCTTCAAACTACTTTATCTGATAATTTATAGAGCGAAAATTAATTTTATTGTCAAATGAAGAGCAATATATCACTTTTAAATAATTTCTTGGAATTTAAAGTCAATAACAATTATTTTAATGTCAACATTCCTTACATATTATTGTTGTAACATATTCCAAATACATTCTCACTAACATATATCATACATTATGTGGTCAAATAGTCTTGAAACTCACCATAAATCTATGAAAATAGCGAAAAAGTCGACTTTTTTCGATTTTTGGAATCTTTAAAGTCAATTAGGGAGGGTAAAAAATATTTTAATGGAATTATCTCTATACAGGTATAAATCGACTTGCTTTGAGCTATTTTTATTGATAATTGAAATCTCCAAAAAAAATTTTTGCTGTTCAAATTTTTATAAGTTCTTCATTTTTTTGGGGGGGATTTTTAGATATATCTACTGTGCGGAGACAGAAGAAAATTTTTCAAATGAAATTTTAGGGAAGTGTTTTTGACTCCCGAAAGAAATCTTTCATTGCTATTAGAATTTCGCACAAATACTTTTTTTTTTCGATACGCCCTAGCATATAAATTCATCGGGAATTTTATGATTCCCGCACACTCTGTCACCAAGAATCTGCCATTTTCCAGTCATTTTTTGGTGCACAAACTACGAACTTCCCGTACAGTGTTGCAAAAAAATTCAAACCTCATATGATGAAAATGAATATCATAACTTTCCCTTAAATTTAATACTAAAAATTTATGAAAAAATAAGTTTTATATCAATTAGAGTTACATGATTAAGAACTTTAAAAATCCAATTTTCGTAAATGTAGTTAATATCTTAGTTCATGTCTACGTGTATAAAAAAAACCTGGAAATATCTAAAACCATTTTGGTAAGTTTTCGACATGAAGATGTTTTATTATATTACGCTTACTTATTGTATACTTATTTTTATTGAAATAATTATCCTTCCAAAATCTATAAGTCAATTTTGAATTGTAACAATAATATAATAGATAAAGTGACCAATGACCACCATACGTCCTATTTTTGGCAGGACAGTCCTGTTTTTCAGCAATTTGTCCTGCGGAGGTGAGCGTCCTGTAAAATGTCCTGCTTTTGAACAATATGTCCTGTATGTCCTGCCATAGGGTCTTTTTTTTTTAGAAAAACCAGAAATTAGCTGAAAACGAAACGCAGAAAACAGAAAATCATAAAAGTCAAAGAGAGATTGAATCTATCCTTGCATATGTAACATTTGATAATGTTTTTATTTAAAATATAATGTTTTTCGAGAGTATTTTGCAAGCATATTGAATCTAATCTGCACCCCCCACCACCCAGTTAATAAGTCAGCGTCCTGTTTTTAAGCATTTGAAATATGGTCACTTTATTAATAAAGCAGGCTGAGGTGACCGAAGAATGTGTAGATCAAGGCCATTTGAATGTCTCGCTTGCTCTCATTTGTTTACATTTACGACTATTAATAAGTAATGAAGACAGACAACCAATGTTCCACCGGCCCAGTATTTTTTCTTAAAATTTCTGAGAATAAAAGTACACTCATCTCCCGTTGTGTGATCGCCCTCTTATTCATTCTCTTAATCACAGCAAATATATTTTAAATTGGCATTACAAATTTTTAGACGAAAGCATACAATATAATACATATACATGGCATTATTCCTCAAGTGTACCCACCCTAAAATTTGAAATTTTCCAATTTTGAAAAACCTGTAGTTTTTGTAATTTTGACCACCAAATCTCAAAAACTACCACCTAACGACCACCAAACCACCACCAAATGATTCCACCAAACAAAGTTTGGATTTTCTATGGTCGGAGTGCTAACTTCACGGACATGTGTGATTTCGTCTTTTAGTGCCAGCGTAAATGTCGCAAAAGAGGTTAAAAATCGAGAAACGTTTAATAATAAACGCTAAAATATCTGATTCAGAAGCAGAAGAAGTCTCCGCCAGAATTACGAGCACTAGCAGAAAATGTAGCTCAGGATCTTCTGCAATTTGGTTCTTTGTTTCCTAGCCTAGAAAAAAGTGCTTTTGAGTTGGTTTCTTTTTCCTTTCGGGGGGCTTCACCCCCCTGGACCCCACCCACCTTAACCACACCATGGGTAAATCAGCATTTTCCCGCTTTGCTCTGCATCTTCAAAAAATGAAATTGTTGAACTGACCCACCACAGGTATGAAAATTGCCTAAAGCATAGGGGATGTTAAAAAAAGTATCGTGTATGGACTCGGGGGAGATCGTTTCTACGGTTCGGGAACTGTTTTTAGGATGAGTCGTAAAAGCAGAAAGATCTCCCGCTAGTTATAGAATGTACTATTTGACTTTTTTTTTTTTTGAGAAACGACACTTTTTTTTCTTTTTTCTTTTTAATCTTAAAATAAAGCTCAAGACTTTATCTTTCGAAGCCTTGAAATTCAAG
Source organism: Synergus coniferae (assembly GCA_032164275.1). NCBI lineage: Eukaryota > Metazoa > Arthropoda > Insecta > Hymenoptera > Cynipidae > Synergus > Synergus coniferae. The sequence continues at coordinate 10,769 of JAUEJJ010016905.1, read as the reverse complement.
ATGCCCTTTTTTTTTGTTTTTGAGAAATTAAAGAAAAAGTTATGCAGTGCACAGACGGCGCTCAAGACTGCTTGGACGCTCAATCCGATAAACTTCTTCGGACTAATTTACCATATGGTATCAATTATGAATATATATCGTTTATAAAACCGCTCTCTGCATTTTACACGGTTGAGACTGTCATTAAAGTATTTTAATGTCTGCATTAAAATCATTATAGTGATATAATATTAAGAAAGTACTTTCTAAACTTAAATCAATGAAAAATTAGTGAAATATCACTGATTTCCAGTCAGATTCCACTAATTTTCATTAAATCTTTTCTCACGATTTTAATCAGTGAAAAATCTACTGGAAATCAGTGAAAAGTCATTGAAATTTTCAGTAGTTTAGTGCCGATTACGGAAAATTACAGTAACTTTTCTCTGATTCTCAGTGGATTTTCACTGCTTTAACATAAATCGTGAGAAAAGGGACACTGAGAATCAGTGAACTTTGAATGATTCAAGTTTCGAGAGTAAATATATTGTATGCAATAGATTAGATTAAAATTTAATTCCTTAATATGATATCCCTACAATGATTGTAATGCATGCATTAAAATACTTTAATGACAATCTCAACTTTATAAAATGCAGAGACGTAAAATTTCATGAAACATTCAAATTTTGATTTCGAGGTATAAATATAAAAACTTTAAAATTTTAAAGATTTTCGCCATATACAAGTTTATTATGAAAAGTATATTTCCTGTCGGGCAAAATAACCTACTCTCCTTATTTCGCCCGTCTTCCCCTTCCATATATATTCCATCGGGCGAAATAAGCTACTGCTCTTATTTCACCCTACGTGGCCACTCCATAGATTTAACAAATGGACAAGTGGATGAGGTCATATTAATTAAGAAACTCAACAGAAGTGATGGAAAATCATCCAAATGTAAATTCTATTCGCCAAAGAAAAATGTCCGAGAAATTGTTCAAATAAGATTTTAGTTATTTTTAGACGTTTTAAATTAAAAACCACTATTATAGAATCACAATTTTCGAGATAAGCCTTTGAATGGTAACAATAAAATTATTAACTATATTTAATTATTTACACGATTATTTACGATAAACATGTTTAAAGTTGATAACTTGTGTGTAGGTTACACATTAATAGTATATTCTATAACTAGGAGGAAGCAGAAAGGTCTCCCCCAAATCGTACACGATTTTTTTTTTAACACGCCTATGATTTAGGTAATTTCCATACCTGTGGGTCGGTTCCACCAATTTTGTTTTTCAAAGCTGTAAAGCAAAAAGGAGAAAAAAGACAGAAGTACACATTTGTTCCTTTTACTCTCATTATGACGCAACGCAAAACGCAGTCATGGGACACCACCCTTATGGCGGCACTGAATCACGAAATCACACAAAATATTAACTTGGCTTAGCAGTTCCAATATCAACTATGGAGAAGGCGTCACTGAATCGCGATACTACATACCCTCCTTATAGACATTGACCTTAGTCAGTATTAAAAAAAGCAAAACAAAAAAACTTTTGGTCGTTATATGTATTGAAATTCAAAAATAATGTTGTTATCCTTCCTGCATTTTTATAATTCCTGTTATCTTTCTAGTACGTTTTAAATAAATAAAATATTTTTAAATAATCGCTTATATTATTTTAGGAGGACTACATCTGCTTTGTCTGTGACAAGAAATTTAACGACGAGCAAATGATGAAAGACCACTTGCAAAAACACTGCGATGATATGAGTGAAGACGAGCGGAATATGAAGGAGCAGTATCAGTGCGGCATCTGTGGTGAATCTCTCGAATCCGAAGACGCATTAGGCCCCCACGTAGAGAACCATTTGTTCGACGATAAAGATGACAATCCGAACCTTATCAATATATCTGAAAATGGAAATCCGAAGGAAACGAAATTCAACTGCAACCAATGTCCAGAGGAATTCCTCTCGAGGGCAATGCTCGCAATGCATAAGGAGGTACACAACGAAGATATAGAAATTTCAGAATGGCATAGACAGAGGAATATGATGCACGATCACTCTTGTACCATTTGCGATGAAGTTTTCGCAAGCGAAGAAGAACTTGCCGATCATCTTGATGTTCATAATGGAAACGCACACGTTTGTCTTCTCTGCGAAAAATCTTTTTCTACTATTTCCGATCTACAGATACATGTAGAATCACATTGATACACTGTTAAAAGATAGAGTTGTCAAATTTGATAGATTTAAATCAAATTAGGCAATTTTGTTTATCTTCCAGGAGATCCTTTCTTTGTATTAATGAACACAAAAGTTAAATTTTTAATTGAAAAACGCTAAAAGGAGATATCGGCTGTGACAACTCTTTAGATCTCACACAGAAAAACAATGATGTCGAGAATTTAATGTTAAGGGTTTCAGAAGCGTATGACTTTGGGCAGAGTTTTCAGTTATTTATGATGTAAATTGTTTTTACCTTCTGTATGTCTCTGACATCCAAAAACAGTTGATATCGCTAATTTTTCAATTATCAGAAATTTCATAATTATGCAAAAGTTTGAGTTTCAAAAAATATGAAAATGCAATTCAAAATAAAATACGTGCTTTTACTCAGAAAAATATCCTGGCGATATTATTAGCTGATCGCTTCAACACCTCTCAATACGTTTTATTCACAGTTTCTGTAATTTAAGGTCTTCTGCCTTAGATTGCTTTTTTCATTTTACATGCAATGTAAATTAATAATGCGCAATACTTATGCGAAAGTAATTTAAAAATACAATTCTATAATAGTTTCTTTTTGTTTTTAAACGAACAGATTTACCTATAATTAGCGAATTCTCAGAATCCATTGAGGGTTCAAACTAGAATAAAAAATTTCGGATCAGATGTGTAAATAAATTGGAACCCGGCGCTAAAGTATGAAATATAATTGACAAACTGGACCCTTTTCCTTTTCATAGTGAGCTTCAAGCGATTATAGGTATGATGAAAATGACAAAAAAGAATGTTGGTTCATCATTCCCCTGCTCTCTGTTCGTATGTATTTTATGCTTTTAAAGTTGAAAAAACTGAAATCGTAACTGATTCTTTTCCTGAGATATCCTAAAGTTAAATTTTCTGCATTTTCAATTTTGCCTAATTTCTTCCTTTTTTTTTATCTATTTCGAATCAAAACTACACAGATGTACATATCAAACTAAAGGGCATGTGATACTTTGTCAGAAGAGCAATTTAGTTTTCCCAACTTTACAAATATGTTTTTGCTAAAACTAGGTCATTTATCTCCGTCTATACGAAACGGAGGTAAATGGCCTAGTTTTAACAAAAAAATATATATTATTGCGAGCGTAAAGTTGGGGAAACTAAATTTTCTTTTATGGTAATTACCACATAACCTTAATAGGAATTTAAACGTTATCAGAAATATGAATTTGACACCCCCTTCTTAGTCACCTCCAAAGTGCCTTGAAAATTACCGTTAAAACTAAAAATGTCAATTCTTCATAAAATCAACCTTTTGAGTATTTTATTCTCCTTTTTTTTTTTTTTTTTTAATAAAAATTATTATAATTTTCGAAAATCTTTTTTTATTAAAGATTATTACTGTATATACTTAGTGGAATATTTATCAACATTGGTTAATTAACTTTTAATTATTTAAACAAATTTCATTTGTTTAAAAAACGCTTTCCTTAAAAATTCGTCAAACTGGCAGTTTATTTTCGTTAAGTGGCAAATTTATTTTAAAATATTTTTTAATTGCATAAACAATATATGTTCCCGTTAAAAAGATAATTAATTGTTGAAATTTTATGAGAAAAACATTGTTTAAACAATTAAAACTTAATTAACCAGTGTTGATAAATATTCCACAAAATAATACATTCTCTGATGAGAATGTAAATAGTAGTAATTTTTAATTTAAGAAAATAGAATTTTTGAAAAAAAAAATTATTTAAATAAATTAAAATTTTTTAAATAATAAAAAATCAATTAACCAATTCTAATAAATATTCCACTAAACTAATATAAATAATTTTTATTTTTGAAAACGAGAATGAAGTGTTCAAAAGCTCGATTTTATGAAGGATTAATATTTTGGATTTTAAGGGTAGTATTCAAGGCACCGTGGGTGTGACTTAAGATTGTAAAACCCATACACTGATACATAAAATTCTTCGTTGGATAATTTTCAACAAGCCTCTAACTTTGAAGTAAAATTTTTTCAAAACTTGAAAATTTATTCCAAAAACTTCAAAAAATGATTTTTTCCGATCCAATTTACACGGAGGAGATAGTTATCCTTTAAAAAAATTGTTTTTGAATCACCCTCATGGTGATTTATTATTTATTTATGTAAATTGTTTAATTATATAAATTTTTGTTCTATTTTTAACTTTTTTTCCAATTTCCTGATTTTTTATTTTAAATAAAAACTTACATAAATATGCTGTGAGGAAAACTCAACGACTCTCGTCTTCTTCATAATCTGTGGATTCATTCCCAAGCTTCCTCCAACCATAAGCCCACCCTTGCGTCCCTAAGAAATGCAGACAATATTTTATAGGTGTCAAAGCTACGTAAATCTTTAGTTTTCGGAAACTTCAGTAGTTTTAAAAACTGTATGCAGAGGGGCGATTACGTAACTTCTCTCACTTCTGATTTCTCATTCGTCACTTTCCATCCGTTAAAAAAGTCCAAACGTTACCAATGACTTTTTCATGGTGATCAGTCATATGATAAAATGGTTAAGATGATCGCATTGATCGTCGTTGGGAAAGAACTTGGTGTTCTTCCTCGTTGAATTCGAATAACAAATTGTAGTCGTTTTCTACGCGTAAGAATTTTTTTGTAACACATGCACGAAATTTTCGATTTTCGATGTATGTATAACGTGCATATTTTTGTAGTTTTAAATTAAATTAGAAAAAATAAAAATAAGATACCAGGCAAAATTGAAAAAAAAGAAAACTTATCTTTATGTTTTACTCTCGGGATAAGAAATAGCTACGATTTCAGTCTCTTCAGCTTTTTAAACCTAAAATACACACGAATGAAGAATCAAAGTTCTTTTTTGTCATCATTATCATCATACCTATGATCGCTTGAAGCTCATAGTGGTTTAACGTACAAATGTATATTTTAATTTTTACACTATAGGTATGTGTATGAAAGATCTGTTTATAAAATTACTACTTTAGATTTTCAGTTTGCTTGATATTACTGATATTATTGAAACAGTAATTGTAAACTTTAGCTCGGGCCCGAGTTTAAAGAGTTTGGACTCTTATCGGATCTTAAAAATTTGATATAAAAACATTTTAAAAACCTTAAGGATGTTGGAACTTGAACGCGACACCCTTAACTCTCTAATCTGGTCTCAAACCTTTGAAATTCTTTGAGACCGAAGAGTTTACACCTTAGGGGTTTGGATTCCTACCAAAAAATATAAAAATTTTTCCTGTTATGGTATATCATTTAAAATTTTTAAAAATAAATAATGAAATCAAACCTTTTGTTAAAAGGGGTCCTGATGGACATTTTAATGCATTACCGAAACATCGCTAAATATCGTTACATTCTGTACATTTCAGGTCACTTATTCAAATGTTGGTTACGTTCCCTTCTTACGAAACGATTTCATTTAGTTGAAGAATAACTCTTCGATGGATTCAAACAAATGGGAATACTTTCTTGTTTTAATATTTTTCATATGGTGATAAAATTTAAATTGGCATATTATAAATACGCTGTGAATAGACTGTGTTTAATTCTTAATTATAGCGAGTAGGGAAACAGAATACATTTATATGTAATCTGGCGAAAAAATGTAGATAATCGTAAAAAAAAACTTCTTTTCTTTGAAGCATTAAATACTTTCATGATTTCTGTGCAGATCTTGTGTGACTTAAATGGAAAAAAATATTGTGTCCCAGTCTAGTGTAATAGTCGTTTCACATATGAGTAACACAGCGCTCTTTCCATTAGTAAGAGTGCATCTCCTATTAATACAGTAGCTGTAAAAAATATCTTTCTGTGTAGATCCATTTTGAATACATATTGTCCGAAGTTATGTACAATTTGAAACAATGAATTGCAGTACTTTTACCAAAATGTCTAGCAATGTACGTATTTTATAAATAAAGTATATTTTTAAACCTGCCCACATCTGTCGTAAGATTAAGCGCAGCCACAGAATTCACCTGACTTAGCTCCCTGCAACTTTTTCTTGTTTAATCGACTGAAAAAAGCATTACGGGGAACGCGTTTTAACAGCCGAGAGCACACTGACTTGCAAGTGGCGATAGGTACAAAAAAATTGTCGAAAAAAATTGAAGGTGCATCGAAACAAAAAAATGTCGTTATTCTGGATTCGAGTAGGGTAGAAAAGTTTCTATTTGGACCCAAAAAGATTTTCTGAAAGTTTGGTAAAGAAAGATTTAAGAATTCAACTTGCGCATTGAGAATATTTCAAAAAATGCCTAAAAATGACATTTCTTGTTGTTTCAAGTACAATAAATTTTTTATGAGGTTTCAAACATTAAAAAGATAGTTCCAAGCATGCAGATTTGTGCCCAGTAGTCACGATGCCATTCATCACTCTATATGGTTAAAATTGCTTATATTTCTAAAGGATGAAAAAAAAGACGATACAAAATATTTTCATAATTTTTAAATTGAAAAAAAAAAAATTTGGCGCATATCTTAATCATAATCCACTTATTTCATTGTAAATACATCCCAGATACATCACATAATACATTTGATGGTCTAATATTCGTTTAAGGTGCTGCAACTCTAAGAAAATGGTAAAAAAGTTGATTTTTTTGTAATTTTCAAAATTTGCAAAGATATTTAAACCTAGTTAGGGAGTGATGAATGGCATCGTGCTGGGCACAAATCTACATGTGTTGAACTATTTTTTTTTATGTTTGAAACCTCATAAAAAATTTATTGTACTTAAAACAACAAGAAATGTGTCATTTTTGGGTATTTTTTGCAATATTCTCAATGCGCAAGTTGAATGCCTAAATCTTTCTTTACCAAACTTTCAGGAAATCTTTTTGGGTCCAAATAAACATTTTTTTGTTTCGATGCACCCTATTATGCACGCTAAATGCGCTTCTGATCTGTAAAAAAGCACAAAAAATTATTTTATGATATTTCAAAAAAACGAGCAGCTGGGATTTTCATGCAAACAGATTTTGAAACTGTAAACTTAAGAACACATCTCCGCCTTCAATTTTTGCCGACAATTTTTGCCGTGTGCGTTTCCAACGTACACGTTTACCAGGTTCCAGTCACCGAGCCTAGCAAGTTATCCATGCTCGAAACTCAGTTCGGCTGGGTGCAGTAAATCGAGCGGATTGGTGAGCTCTCGCCCAGCGAAAACTCAAGTACTTTCCTTGTAGAGTACGCTTTCCCTATCCATATAGATTATAGTCAAAGCTGGTCATAGTCGTTCTTATGAGCGATGTTTACACTTACAGACGGACTTTTACCGACAGACCGGAAAAAGTTGTGAACTTTATAACGGACAGACGGTACTGTAGTTACTATCCGCTACCGATTCCGACCTTCTCGACGTTCAGGGAAGTATCAAAGAAGTACTCCTAACCATGGAAACACGCAAGTAGATAAAAATAAATTAGCACCCAATAGGCGGTCCTGTAGATACCAATTATTAATAATAATTATTAATCAATGGGCACTTCTTTGATTAGGGGAGAGTTGGGTGGTTTTGAGAAATGTTTTGTTTTTTAACTATAAAATCTCACTGGATGGAAATATCAAGAAGTTGATATGTGACGCGATCCGAGAAAAGAGACCTTCTAGGCAAAAAATCGATTTTCGGATTATGATTAATTCTATAAGTTCTTTAACTGATATTTTTAGAGATGCACTCAGAAATTTTGTATCTGCATTATTTCACAAGATATAAATTATTGAACAAGAGACTTTGAATGCGTGCAGAGCGGCAGCTTGAGCGGCACCACTTCTTCCCCTACTCGCCGCGGCCCCTGCGTGGAGCTCTACTTTCCGCCTAATCCAATGTAACTGCCGTTTGCAACGTTTATAAACGAAAAATAAACGTTTTTTAAAAATTTGGTATAAATCGTTTACTGTTGCTTAAATGTTCATAAAAGAGTACAATACATCCTCACAAGATGGAATTTTTACTCGAATGTGCTTTTTTACACCCCCGACCTCTAAAGGAAAAAAATCTCGAAAAAAAATTCCCAAGTACCCCGTAAAATCTCTGTTGTCAGATTTCTTTCCAAACATTACTACCAAATGATAATATGTGATAGCAAAAAAAGTTTCAACCCCAAATCATCACCGGAGAGCTGTCAAATTTCACTTCCAAACTCTTCATTATAAAAAATTATGAAAAAAAATTTCCAAAAGCCTTGTAAGTTCGAGATTTGGGGTTGAATCTTTTCTTACTACCACACTGAGAAAAAAATGCTATTGAATCAAAAGAACACACTTTCGCGCTCGGTCAAAAGCAGATACTATTGATTCAAATGAATATTCAATGAAGCAATAGGACATATTTCGGCTTGATAGTGATGCTGTGAATTTGATAGTATGGTATATCCATTTGAATTACAGTATATCTATTTGAATCAATAAGATCTGCTTTTGACCGAACGCGAAAGTGCGCCCTTTTGAATCAACAGAATTTTCTTCTCAGTGCACATATTATCATTTTCTAGTAATATTTGAAAATAAATCCGAAAATAGAGAATTCATAGAGAAGTTAGACTTTTTTTTTCGAGATTTTTGTATAAGAATGACGACCTTTGGGGTGAGATTTGACAGCCCTCCGGTGATGATTTGGGCTTGAAACTTTTTTTGCTATCATATATTATCATGTGGTAGTAATATTTGGAAAGAAATGCGAAAACAGAAATTTAGGGTGTACTTGGGAATTTTTTTCGAGATTTTTTTTCCTTTAGAGGTCGGGGGTGTAAAAAAGCACATTCGAGTAAAAATTCCATCTTGTGAGGATGTATTGTACTTTTTTATGATCATTTAAGCAACAGTAAACGATTTATACCTATTTTAAAAAAATTTTGATTTTCGTTTATAAACGTTGCAAACGGCAGTTACATCCTAATCCACGTGCTTGTTGCGGCGTGCTTTGTTATGAAAAAAGAAGACAATTGTTTTTTGCTCGAATATGGCACACCTGTAGTTCTCGCAAAACTTAAACGTGTACTCAGTTAGTAATAGCAAGATCAGAATGCTCTTGATAGAAGTTGAAAATAGTGTTAGTTTCGTTTTTTATATGCGTTTGTTGGGAACTAAGCTACAAAAATACAAAAGTGATTACCCTTGAGTTTTGCTAATAGTAGTTGGGTTAGTGGAATAAAAGTACACGAGAGATATGAAGTAACTTCTCTTTGAATTCTAATTTTTAGGAATTCAAATTTTGTAGGTAGTGGCTTGATTATGGACCACTAAAAAAACCAAATTATTTTTTGATTTTGAACTGGACAAAAACAGAGTCAAGCAGAAAACCAGTGATTAACGATCCATGATTTTGTTACGACGACCAATACATTTTTTCCGAAGAGCTTGCCTGGATTCCTTGTATTGTCTATAACGAATTAGCTTAAATAGGGCCTTGTTTGTCTTGTTGGTGTGAAGCTATTGCAAATAACTTTTATGTAAGTCTCTATATTGCATTATTAAACATTTATATACAGGTTACTTAATTAAATTTTATGTTTTTTTTTAAGTTTTTATAGGTGTGCCATATTCGGGCCACTTTTTCTTGGCCCCTCAAAAAGCTAATTTTTTTGAAAATCTTTATTTCTGGTGATGTCAAAAAATCAACCATACTATAATAAAGCTTATTGAATAACCTTTCGAATCATCTATTATTCATTAAATTTTGGTTCATAGAGTCCCGACAATCCATCGAAAAGGAGTTGGTGTGCTATATATTCGAGACATTTTCTCTACTAATTGTAAATACTATTTCACTAATGCGTAATCAATGTTTTTAAACTAACTGAAAAAAATTTACGTATTTTTTAATATTTCGAAACGAAATTCGCAACGAAAATTCTGTAGATATCCATTAATATGAATTTTTTAACTTTTCTAATGGCTCAAAAAATAAAATTAAAAAAAATTTTAAAAAAACAAAAAAAGTCTAAAAAACTAAAATAAATAAGAAAAATTAATGAATTACAATTAAAAACAAATAATTAATAAATTATAAATTATTCATATTGCAACGAAATTACAAAAAATTCACGTAACATACATTCCGAAATGCAATTTTCTATCATTTCCAATCGATAAATATTTATCCGAATGCGAAACACCAAAAAATTGGATGGCTCAAACCACCCGAATGACGCTACTTTTTGAAGGTGCAGTCCCATGTTGTCAGAAAACGTCGGCATAAAGCAGAAACTCATGAGAGTGAAAGGGACAACCAGACCTGCCTATCTCTGTCACTTTCATGAGTTTCTGCTTTACGCCGACGTTTTCTGCCGACATGGGACTGCAGCTTGAATATGATGAATAAAATTCCGTATATTGCAATACTCTGAAAACTTTATATACACGTGAAAGTTCATAGAATTTATAATATTTACATTAATAATATTTACATTGAAAAATCTTTGGAGAATATTCTCTTAACCAGGGACGTAGCGAGCCTATTTACAGAGGGTCTAGAGACAGTGTGGCAACCGAGCTTGACTTTGGTTTGACCTTGCTTAAAAACAGGTACCTCGTGC
>JAUEJJ010016840.1:0-13866 GCA_032164275.1 Synergus coniferae | reverse complement strand
TTTTTTATTTCAGTAGTTTATATTAAATCAATAATTAATTTTTGTAAATTATTTTTATGACTTGTTTAAGAATAACTCTAATTACGCGATTTATCGCAGATTCACTTGGGTCGAAATGTTTGGCTTCCTATGGAGGCTTACACACTGGCTGTCTGTTCCGTCCCGAAAAAAAGAATTCAGACGTTTCCAAAAAATATTCTTGTAGCACTTTGTGGATACCAAAAACTGAGTGACACTACAGTCACTGGCAAAGGGAGTAACAGGAATAAACAAACCAGGCAACGAAGTGAAAAACTGGATCCAAAAATAGCGTTAGCTATCAAAGGTAACGTTGTTATTCTAGTCTTTAATAATGTCAATCATTACTAATATATTCATCATTCACACTTTCAGATATCTACACTTACTGGTTGATCCATGAAAAAGGTTTTGACCGTCAAAAAGCGGAAATCGAAGTAGACGGTTCGTATAAGAAACTTCTAGCCAAAAAAATTGCCCAAGTGAAGCAGACCAAATGCATGTCTTACGAACGAGATAAACAGAAGAGAATGATGGGTGATTTGGACAGGACAACTGCAAATAATGACCATAATGATGAAGATGCTCAGAAAGACAACACAGAAGAAGAAAGAGTTGAAGAAAAATTTGATGATGAGGAAGTCAATTACAACAAGCATGCTAAGAATAAAGAGATTTTAAATGCTGAACATTCCGAATATCCACAATTGAATGAAGAGCAGACATTTATGAACATAAATAGGTCGCTTGAAGAGCTTGAAAGCGGTGTATTTCCTTCTGATAGTGTTGAGTATGCTGATGATAAACATACTTCAAATGCTGAACATTCTGAACATCCAGAATTGAATGAAGAACAAACATTTCAAAATATGAATGAGCCGCTTCAAGAGCTTGAAAGAAGAGAATTCTCTGATATAGAAGATTAATCAGTTGACAGTATTCAGGTGTAGTGAGGTGCTTTAAGCATTTTTCAAAAATCTCTACAATTTATTTTGTAAGCAGTTTGTGCTCTTGGCGTGCGATATTATTACTAAGTTTGTTGAACTTTAAAAATGAAGTATATAATTATAAAAGAAGACGAAACAATTGACGTGTGATGTTAGTGATAAGTATATTTGAAAAGCCATAAAGAAGCTGTGAGTTATTTTATTTAAACTTTACTCACTAAGAATGTACTATTACCGATAGAAAAAATTGTGGGTGATACATATTGTATAATATTCCATTTAAAAAGTGCAGCATTTCTTAATTTGCTGCAGCTTGAAAACTAAAGTAAATTGTTTACTAAGGATAAAAAAAGTAGTTGGCACAGAACCAAAGTTAGAATAATATGTGCATTCAAAATACACGTAGTAGAGAGTAAGAAGTGAAATCAACCGTTTCATTACATTTTTTTTAGAAATGCTTCATCTTTCTTGCGTTCATCTTTAATTAATTAATCATCTTCATCTTGCGTTTATATTCAATTATAAAGAAATAAGTTTTTTATTTGTGTTGACCTACAATCTAGTTACAAGTTTATACGGTTTGACGACACAAAAAATATTTTATAAAAAACTTTTGTAAACTAAGAATATCTAAATGTTACTTTCTTCAAATGTTAATTATTAGTGGACTATAAAGTGGCGCAAGCGATTTTATAAATTGAAAAATTCAAATTTTTAATCAGCATCATACCATCGCTCCACATATAGAAAAATGAAAAAAAATGTTGTCAATCCCTTTCATGTGTTTTATCAATAAACTTTTTAAAAATTCATATTTTTGTTCATTTTTAGTATTTTCAAAATTGCAGCGTTCGGCATTCACAATAATTTATTTAAATCTCAAATTCCGCATTCGTTATGCTATATTACACTATTTCGTTTGAATGCCATCTAATGCCATTTTATGAACTCTTATCATTTCAATGCCTTTTTATGCTATTTATTATTTGCATCAGTTTAATGCATTTCATTCTCTTCTAATGGATTTAACAGCATTTACTCGATGATTTCAAAAACGGAATAAAATCTGTAGCGATGGAAGTTGAAGTTTCGCTAACTGAAAGAGAGATTTTAACAGAAGTTTCTAAAATAGAGGATATTGTACAAACTGTGTCGACTGATGAGAAAGTAGAAGAGAATAGTGTAAATCAGACAGAGAAAGGACTGATAATAGAAACAGAAATGAAGGAAGGACACGACACGGAAGGAATCACTGAAACTCTAAAAAAGATTTATTTGAAATCAAGACCAAGTAATAAGAGTCACAGTGGCTCAGGGGGTAGGACACGAGCTCCCAATTTCGGGCCTCGCGGGTTCGATTCCTGAGCCGGTACCAATGGAAAAATTTTCTATGTACTTCTACTGTAGCTCTGAGGGGATAGAGTACAAAGGCCTAATGGCTAAGTGCTCTGAACAGCGAAGGTGCTGCCCTTGTTAAAATATACTAACTACTACTAACTAAGGCCAAGTAATCGAATGGCGTGGAGGCAATTGGACCTATTAAATCCCGATGAGAAAAAATTACGTTCGATGTTGGATTTGAGAAGACAAGAAAATTACAACATTAAAAAGGAATTTAAAAACCATTCTTTTCATATCGACTTTTTGAAGGATGCGAAAGCCCAAATTGGGCGAATGCGATATGTTAATCCCAAAACCAAGGATGCATTATTACGACAACCTCCATGTTTGCAAAACCTAAAAACTACAATAGGAAGGTTTCTACAATTGTGGAAAAAACTTAAAGAGATAGGATTCAAGCAGTTAAAAACAAGCCACATCAATCAGGATCCTCTTGAAAACTTTTTTTCATCAATTCGAGATTACGGTGCATCCAACAGAAAACCAACGTGCTTTCAATTTATTGGTTATTTTAAAACACTTGTAATAAATAACATAACTCAAGTTCACTTAGCCGGTGCTAACTGTATAGACGATGAAGGAAATTTTATCCTCGGGTGGGAAGCTTACTTTATAGAGAGTAGGACTGAAAAATCATTAAACCTTGAGTTAACTTTCCAACCTATACAACAGAAAATTACGTTTTGCAAATATCCTATTCCAGAAAAAGGCAGTATATCCACATCAGCGGACATTGCCATAAGAAGTCTCAAAAGCAAACTCTCTACTGTGATTTCATGTCCATCCTGCTCTGCGCTGTTGGACACCACCGCTTGTACATCTAGCCCGGGACTCCGTTCTAACGTAAAAGCTAGTCTTAAAAAAATGAATGATGATGCGAGAAACATGTTCAGGAGGATCACTGATTGCATGTATACTACTCTAGGAATTCGGTAATCTGCTGTTGCCTCCGTTATGAGAGAAATAGATGCTGAATTTCTGAATTGTCAAATACACCAAACTGAATTAATGGCAGCTTTTCGTCAGCATTGTGCATGCCAATATCTAATTTCAACTGTAGCCTTTGTAAATGCGCTCCTGAAGGGAAAATTTTTTTTTGATTACGAGATAGATATTGAAAATACGAATAGGTTTGTTGCCAGAGCAATTGTTAAACACAGTACCACTATTCAAAGTAAACATACGTATTCCACTCTTTCCAGAAAGGAGGAAAAAAAATTAAAACACTGAAAATTTGATCACCTCGTCACTTTGAAAATACAAAGCACCGAGCTTTACATTTATAAACGTCACTTTTTCTAAATAATATTTATATATAAAATTTTTAAATATTTCAGTGTTTTGACAATTAAAACACTTGATCTTTTATAAAGATCCGTAGTTTAAGCGAACTTTCATGTGAACTAGCAACTTTCATGTTTAAATTAATTTTATCCTTCGTTAGCATTACTCATTCAAAAATCTCTGTAATATATATACAATAAGGTACAACAAAAAAACTCGCTTTTAAACATAATTTTTCGTCGCTATATGCATTTATTAAACTAACTAAGAATAAATGAAAAACTGAATGCACAAGATTCGAAAAATGAAAAATAAAATGTTATTTATCATTATTTGTCATTTTTCGTTTTTCATTCATTCATTTTGAATTACTTCTTGCATTTTCCTTATAATTTAATTCCTTAACGCATACAAAGGACCTGTATATACATACACATGCACTAACACATGCACATGAATTTTAGTTATCTGGTTCCTGGTAGATGGCGATAAGTTTCACCATAAATATTTCATTAGCTTCGTCGTGCCTGGTACAGAGTGTCCATTATGAGACTTTTAATTTACTTTCACCTTGCTTCCATTTTTTTGAAATTCACGTCGTTTGTCTTTTTTTTACATTTTTGTGATAATTAAAAAACGTCATAAAAAGAAAACCGACATGAATTTCGGAAAAGTGGAAGTAGAAATGACGTAAAAGTGAAGTGAAAAGCTTACCTATCGACACCGGCGTGCATTCAGACATCCCACCCGGGAATTCTTAATGCGAAAGCACTGCAGCCTGTTATTATCAATGCAAATAAAATAATACACCTTATGTTTATTTAAGATTATTTAGTCCACACGCTCCTATTTTATAGCACATCACTTTTGAAGTATACTCAAATGCATCAAATAATATTTTTAATATTCCAGAGGATTTTAATATATTTTAAATGAAAATTCACAAAATCCCATAAAATCATAATATCACAATCCAGGATGTCGATTACTTAACTCTTTTATGTGACTATCACCTTATTTCTATTCACCAGAAGTTGTTCTTCCCATTACAGACATGGACAAAAATGTATTTATATATAGAAAAAGATTGAAAAATAAGACTGAACCTACTTTTCGTCTAGTAGGAAACAAAATCTGCAGAACTAAACTGCTCAAAGATACACAAAGAATACTATTTGTTTCCCTGAAAGAATTCAAGAAGAGCCAAAGGTTAAGAAATTATTCATCTGCAAAAGCTGGACGTGTACCAAAGTCTTTTGCTTCGTCTGAAATAAGACTGGGAATGTTGTTGGTCACTGACGAGCTGCGAATAATTGAATATCTTTCATCAACTACATCGACCAAAAGAGCACAAAATGTTATTGAGCCTGAAGAGTTTTCGAAAATATAATTTTCGGATTCAAACAAATTTACACACTCTGAACTCTCTGAGGAATCTCCGTGCTCTTCCAAAAAAGATAGCAGGATTATCTTGAATTCCGAAGCGCTTTCGCAGTTGGAGCCACTTTCTAAAGACACATTTTCCTCTGAAGAGGGTTGCGAGAAAACTTCACAGTCAGAACCGTCTGCCGAAACTTCGTGGTCTTTCAGAGGTGCTCGTGGATCGAACTAGACTCTATATGAGCTTTTTCAACGGGAAGATGAGAGGGAAGCGAGGTGGGGGCCGAAAAATCCCACGTTCTGGCTTCTCTGACTCCCTTCCTACAACATCCTGTTAAATTCCTGTAGCAGTTTTGGCAGCTTTAACTATTTCGGCACGCGGCAATTAGCCTCTTAGTGTAAATCGTGCACTTAAAAAGTAAAAATTTGTTACCTTTATAATTAATGGACGGATCCTATGAGATAGTGGAAGGAAAAAATGTCATGTCTAGAAGTGACGACATTTGTAATATTAAGCTTAAAAATAGAATTTTTGAGGCAAATGATTTGGGGAAAGCTGGTAAGTATCACCTATTCCAATTCTTTAGACACGGTACAGAGTGTCCATTATGAGACTTTTAATTTACTTTCACCTCGCTTCCGTGTTTACGAAATTCACGTCGTTTGTCTTTTTCTTACATTTTTGTGATTATTAAAAATATTTTAAATGGTATTTAAATGAAAATTCACAAAATCACATAAAATCTTAATATCACAGTCCAGGATGTCAATTACTTAACTTTTTTACTTGACTATCACCTTATTTCTATTCACCAGAAGTTGTTCCTCCCATTACAGACATGGGGAAAAATGTATTTACATATATATAGAAAAAGATTGAAAAATAAGACTGAACCTACTTTTCGCCTACTATGAAACAAAATCTGCAGAACTAAACTGCTCAAAGATACACAAAGAATACTATTTGTTTCCCTGAAAGAATTCAAGAAGAACCAAAGGTTAAGAAATTATTCATCTGCAAAAGCTGGACGTGTACCAAAGTCTTTTTGCTTCGTCTGAAATAAGCCTGGGAATGTCGTTGGTCACTGATGAGCTGCGAAATATTGAATCCCTTTCAACAACTACATCGACCAAAAGAGCACAAAATCTTATTGAGCCTGAAGAGATTTCGAAAATATAATGTTCGGATTCAAACGAATTTACACGCTCTGAACTCTCTGAGGAAGCTCCATACTCTTCCAAAAAAGATAGCAGGATTATCTTGAATTCCGAAGCGGTTTCGCAGTTGGAGCCAATTTCTAAAGAAACATTTTCCTCTGAAGAAGGTTGCGAGAAAACTTCACAGTCAGAACCGTCTGCCGAAACTTCGTCCTCTTTCAAAGGTGCTCGTGGATCGAACTTGACTCTATATCAGCTTTTTCAACGGGAAGATGCTTCAGGAATTTGCTGCACTTCGGGAAACATGCGTTTGCATGTTTTCTCCGAGAGGGAAGCGTGGTGGGGGCCGAAAAATCCCACGTTCTGGCATATCTGACTCCCTGCCTACAACATCCTGTTAAATTCCTGTAGCAGTTTTGGCAGCTTTAGCTATTTCGGCACGCGGCAATTAGCCTCTTAGTGCAATTCGTGCGCTTAAAAAGTAAAAATTTGTAACCTTTATAATTAATGGACGGATCCTATGAAATAGTGGAAGGAAAAAATGTCATGTCTAGAAGTGGCGACGTTTGTAAAATTAAGTTCAAAAATAGAATATTTGCTCATGTGGATAGTAACACACCCCAGTGGTCACGAAATTTTTCGATGTCTTTATGACATCGTTACGTCATTTTTAAGACATTGTAAAGACATCCTATGTCCATGTCGTTAAAATGTCTTTGCCATGTCATAGGATTTGACGATATCTTTTCGACATCGGAAAATTTTGTGCCCACTGGGATGCCCGTAATAGAGAATAAAGGGAATTTCCACATTACAGAATTATCCGAACATATATAGTTTTTCGGAAGAAGGTCACCTGACTAAATGTATACTTATTATTCGCAACAGCTTATGTCTACACGAAAAGAGATATCGATTTTGAAACTTTGGAAAGTTAAATAAAAGGCACTAGAGTGTGTTAGTAATGTCAAAAAATTCTGAAATAATAAAAAATATTTGTTCGGTACTTAATTATAAAAGTATTGAACAGTGGAAACGTAGCTGTAGTCACGTGACCCATATGGATCATGGCCTTAAAGATATTTTTATGGTGAAAGGAGACGTAGAATTGCAAATTTCTTGCAAAAGTTGGTGCAAAAATTTCGAAAAGATTTCTTAAGACTCCTCATAACTTTTTCTCACTGGGATGTTGCGACATTTTTGTTGACAATTTCTTAATCTGCGCCCAAAAGAAGCGATCAAATTCATTTAGAAGCCGAAAGCACTGTTGATTTAATTAAGGCTGTACACCGCGAGTGTCACGTGACAAGATTCCTACCTTACCAAGATTTTATAAGTGCAATAAATTACGTGAACGCAAATTGAGATATCCAGTTCAGCAATTTAAAAATTAATTTAAAGGCACAAAGGAAGATTTTTATACCCTTAAATTTTTGGAATTACAAATCACTTTTTTATAAAAATAAATATTTTTGTGATTCCGAAAAATTTGATGCACTGAAACCTGCCTTAGTGCTCAATTTGCATAGACGTGAGTTGTTGTACAAAAAATATGACGATAAAGTAAGAATCTTGTGACGTGATCAATGTGTGTATGTAGTACCTTAAGACATGTCGAATTTTGAGAAACTTTGTGGGTCTTCAGAAAGTATAATAAGTCTTTTTGATTTCGTTTCTTCTGCTGAATACTTAATTTTCTGTTAATAAAATTCTTGAGAGTCACTATAATACTTTAAATGAAGATATTCATTTTTTAGATACACCAAACATAAATTCTTCTGCGTTACATAAAACAACTGATTCAGAATACGTACCACAGGTGGAGCTGACGAATAATTCTGAGCAAGAATTGACAAATAATTTACAAACCTGCACAGATAAATCTATATTGAATGCATCAGATATCATTTTGGAGGAAAACTAAAGTTCAGGAGATAAATCTTCTAAATACGTGACGTTCTGCGACGATCCTAAAGCAAGCAGAAAAAATGCATGTCTTTTCTGTCGCAGAACATTTACTAAACTACCGCTGCATTTAGAAACTATACATAAGGAAAACAAGTTAAGGAAACAAGACAACTATGAATATAACCGAAAATCTGCAGTTAACGGTGGAGAACATATTGTTTTAAGACGCTCCAAAATGCATCGACCAAAGAAAGCAACCAATATACGACGTGTTCATTGTGTAAAGGCGAACTAATAATAGCAACGTTTCGAAAACACTTTAAAAGGTGTTTCAAAAGAAAAAATAAGGATAGATGTGTCTTACAAGTTGCAAGGTTGCAAGCGGACAATGTGCATACTTCTACAATTGGCAAGTGCAGAAGGATGTTGAGCATTTTACAAAACGATGAGATATGTAATCTTGCCCGCCTTGACGAACTCACAGTAGCTTATGGTAATAGGCTTTGTGAAAAATATAGATTAACACAAGAAGGTAACATGATAAAAGAGCTAAACTACGGATAGTTGCTCGACTTCTTCAGGCAATAAGAAAACTATTATAGTTCCAGAAATCAAACAGTTTAGGTCAATCTTTGATTCGAAATATTACGACAAAGTGATTGATGCTGTTAATTGCGTTGCAGGACTTGTTGCTGACTGAGATATTTATGAACACCCTACAAATGCGTCAAATTTGGGAACCCTTATTAAAAAAGTTGGAGAGATATTGATTAGTCTTTGTATATAAGGCAACACAAAGATGAGGAAGAGGAAAATGTAGAAAAATTTTTAAAGCTTCATCGTACCGAGTTGAACGATAAAGTAAATAAAACTGTTTTTGAAACTCAAACAAGAAATTTCATCGAGAGAGAGATCTTGCTTCCTCTTGATGAGGACATCTCGAAATTTAGCTCATTTCTGGAGAAAGAAAGAACGGAAGCATTTGAAAATTTAAAAAAAAGAATTTTACGCTGAGGAGTGGTTTCGTTTAGCTATTATAAGAGTACTATGTCTTCCATCCTATTCTTTAATCGAAAACGACCTGGGGAGGTGGAATGCATGCACATTGTTGATTTCAATAAGTGGCAGACGATTAGGTCTGAATCTTAGAAAAAGCTTCATGAATCATTATCTAAAGATGCTCAATCAGCTTTAAATAGATATCAAAGAATAGTTATTCGAGGAAAGAGGGGTTGTATTGTACCAGTGCTTCTATCTCAAAAGATGGTTGATTGTGCGCAGTTTATTATTGATACGAGAACAGCGATGAATGTTTCAAAGAAAAATCTAATGCTTTTTGGAATACTCCATTGCTTTAAAAAAGACAAACATCTCAACACTTGCACTGCTATGAGGGAGTACGCTGGTATGTGTGGGGCAGATCAGCCCGAACTTCTGAGGGCAACTAATTTAAGGAAGCACCTCGCCACGAAGGGTGTAAGATTGCAGTACACAGACTACACAGACGCCCAGGTATCAGACCTAGCTAATTTCATGGGTCACGAAAAACAAATACACAAGAAGTATTATAGGCAGACTATTCTAGAACTCATATTCTCTTTCATTCCCAATCCTTTCTCATATTTTTTACTCATTTGAACTCTTCTTATTCTCTGCTATTCCTTCGCATTCAATATCATTTCCTCTTGTTTTTTCTCTTTGTCTCACATTTTCTCTGGGTTTCTTTTTGTAACTTGATATGTGATCAATATTGAATGTGAGAAAATCAAATTATATCCATGTTGAATTATTAAAATTAATCTAAAATGCTTAAATAAATATGAATGTATTGGAAATGTTTTATTTTGCAATTTAAAATTAGCTAATGATCAAATAATAAATACCTAAAATAAATTTTTATTTCTAAAGGATGTTTCTCTTTAAATTATTTGCAGGTGGAAAGTCAGATAAATCTTCAAAAGTATCTGGAAAACACACTCGTGAGTATTTAAAACACCGACTACAAATGTAAAAAATTTTTATAGTAGTAATTCAATATAGTCTTTATCAATTCGCAGGAAAATCTGAGTCTGATAGTGACTACTTCCCGGACGAGGATAGAATGGTCGTAATAGATGAATCTAAAGAAAAGCCCCAAAAAATTGTTAAAAAGAAGCGTTCTAGTACGTATAATTTTCTATCATATGCATAAATTAAATAAATATCAGGGAACAGACTGGAAATTTTGATTTAAAAAAGCTGTAACTATCAAGAATTATTACCTTAAAAAAACATTATTTTCATTTAAACCTTGGTTTACTCATGTATAAAAGATTCTATTCTAAAAACATTAAAAAGATAAAAGATTAGAACTCTGATTATTGAATATTGATATTCAAGGAAAAAATGAAAGTACTTAGATTCGACAAAAAGACAGAGAATTATATAAAAGAAGTTTTTATGGCTATCCTGACTGTTCCAAATAGAATTAAACATTTAGCGATAATTAGAATAAGTATAATATTACCAAATAAGCATCGACGAAATAATTCCACACATAAATGTACCTTTGTTAGAAATAATGTAAGCAATCTTAATTTCGACGGACAAATTCGCCGTATTTATAGTTTCTTATTTCAGAAGATATTTGATTCTTTATGTATAAAGAGATACCTACACCAATTTCAAGATGTTAAGATTATGCTGCTTTAATTCGCCAAAAACCGGACGTCGCCAGAATTGAATTAAATAAGTTAATTATAAATTTTGTTTCGAATTTGCGAATTCAACCAAAAGTAAAGATGCTAGGAAAATGAGCTACCGAATTGTTAATCCTAAATTAACTTACCATAAGTTATTCTATTATACATGGGGAATCGTTCGAGGGTAGCCGCACGCTGAGTGTCTGAGTGCATGGAAAAACCCATGTACTGATTGCCGAATTTTACATGCTCAGTGTGACTGAGGCCGTGATTACCTGGGAATCTTTCTTTCTTCCTTAGTCATTTCGTTCTTCATCATACTTGCGAGCTTGTCCCCTCTACGTTCCTTCATTATCAACTCTTCTCCATCTTATCCCCTCTTTCACATGATATATATATATATATATATATATATATATATATGTCACTGACATTGATGAGACGATCCGTGGTCGTGAGGCTGACAAAGCTGCGGCGATTTTTTGACGATATGAACTAGCGATTGATGAGGGTGGAGAAAGGGGAGTCGTTAGTGGAGAAATGAATGAGAGGAGGAAACGATACAAAACTATAAAAGATAGCAGTCTTAGATTAACGGCACTCTCTTTTCATTTCTGGCATCTTACTGAGGTACGAACACTTATCCATCTCACGTTTATTTATCTACCTTTTTTCCTTTTGCGAATTTCTTAATTTTGTATATAGTCTAATTTCGGAGTATTAATGAAAACTATGTTTGTAACATTCTATCATTATTATATTGTTTAAACTAGTGAATTAAATTGAAATTATTAGTGAATTAAAGTAAATTTTCTTTTTAAATTTCTTAGTTTCCTTTTACTCATTTGTGAAATAATATCCCAGTTCCTGTTCAATTCACTGACTTATTCTTATAATCACAAAATCTATTCATTGAATTTAGGATCTGCTCAGAAATTATGTAAAGTTTTTCGACTTACTGATGTATTAGATTCATCCTTGTTCCCACTTCTATCAATGATAATTACATTTATATCAAACTATTGAAATTTTCAGCTTCTTCCTATGGCAAAACTGTCCGTAAACGCTGGTCCAAAGTCGATGTCAGGACGGAGAAAAAGATCTTTGGACCCTACATACAGATGAGAGGAAAACTCCCTAAAATTTTAGATGTTGAAGAAGTAAAAAGGGCTCATCCATAATTGAGTGGCAGAACGGCAGCTATGATTAGAACTTGGTTGAATAACCAACAATTAAAGAATCGTAGAAAAGAGTAAATTGCTCCAACTATTCATGTTCTATATCCTAATAATTATTATATACGTTAATTTTTCGAAGAAGTAAGATTCAAAATTGTATTACATGTTTCTAAAAAGTTGTTCGTACATATGATAAACTTTAAATCATAGTTTTCTCCAGTGATTTCAAATAGGTACTTCAGTAATTAACATTTAATTCTTACGCATATTCAATGAGGATTAAAAAGACTTCGGCATATCACCAGTTATTCCTTTGAAGTATACATGTTAAAACTAATTTTTTATAAAAAGGAAGAGACTGAATTTACTATAATACTTTTTACAAAATTCTGCGCTAAAATATATTGAGTAGCATAAGTAAGTGTAAAGGAACCTGTACTTTAAGCGTTTTAAAAATGTCGTTCTCTCTAATAGTTAGTAGTACTTTGAGTATTTAAGAAAAAAAATGTCTTTTTCTACTTCTAAAGTTTCATTCAACATTGTATTCTGCAAAAAACACTTGCATAACACAGTTTTCCCTTTGAAGAACTTAGTTTATGTATACATACTTCCATAACAGTAGTTCTTTGTAGTGCTAAAAAGTTATTCTGCGTTTTTATTTATTCTGAGTTAAATGTTAAAACTAATTTTTTTTATAAAAACGGAGAGATTGAGTTTATTACTTTCTACAAAATTCTGAGCTAAGATCTATTAAGTAGCATAAGTAAGTGTGAAAGAACCTGTACTTTAAGCGCTTTAAAAAACTAATTCTCTATAAGAGTTAGTAGTACTTTAAGTATTTAAGAAAAAAATGTCTTTTCTACGTCTAAAGTTTCATTCAACGTTGTGTTCTGCAAAAAGAAAACAAATTTTCGATAATAAAATCTATTATTTTCCTTACTTAACTTATTTGCAGTTCCTCAAATGTTTTCTATTGTAGACTAAATTCTCTTTCTTGAATATTGAATATTGAATATTCTAACAAAGGAACTATTTTAAAGATTCTCAACAGAAATTAAGCTACTGTATGCAGTGGGATAGGTCGAAAAAACTTTTTACAAATCAAATATTGAAATTTTTCTCTTAATTTACGAAACATACTTAATTCCTTTAATTTTTTAGATTTTTATATTTCCTTTTTTAGTATAAAATTTATTTTGCAAGCCTTACAAATCCTAAAAATAGAAACAAATATAGATACAACACCAAACTTCACAAAATGGTGTTACTCGAAGTGAGCGCGCAGTGGTAGTGCTCCCAAGACCCAAAGTTGACTACCTGCGCGCGCATCATTTTCGCTTACCGCTTCAGCAATTTTCCTATTGGTAAAAATTTTACGCGCGCGATTCAAAATCGAATTAATTTATAATCCCTGAAATAAAATAAATTAATAATTAGGAATTACATGAATTTATTTTAATTTGCATAATTTCAGGTTCTATGTAATTATTTTTAATAATTATGAGAATATTTGATAAAACAAAATTTTTATATTTCAATTTTTAAATAATATTTCTATCTGCTTCCATAATTTCAAACAAGAGTGGTACTATTAGTTTCCTATCTTTACAAAACATTCTTCATGGAGGTAGCGACATAACTAGATTAGTGGTCGAGATGGGGTTCGCAAATACTTTTGTTTGTTCGGGTAAAGGTGCTATTTTTATTAAATGTGGCATTCGCTTAGGTATAATTGTTTATTTAACATTCAGGTTTAGATTACAATCGGTTATTCTCGTGTGAAAGAAATGAATCAGAGTATGAGTGCAACGGCGATGGTACTCTATTCAAGGGTTGGTTTAGACTGACAAGTTAGTGCCTACGGAACACTAGTGAGACTCCAGTGCTATCCTTCGACATTGCCAAAGGTAA
>JAUEJJ010016806.1:0-13876 GCA_032164275.1 Synergus coniferae | reverse complement strand
TTCAAACGGCTTCGAATTTCCAAAAAAAACTTTACCAGAATATTCTACAATTGCTTTAGATTAGATTTATAAAAAAAAAAAAAATCGATTTTTTGAAATTATCACACGGGATGACCCCCTTAACCCGGAAACCCGTGCTGGCCCAAAAAAAACAACGCCCGAAAGCCCGACCTAACCCGAAAACTCGACAGCTCATAGGCCAATGTGACTAGAAAACCCAACCAAACCTGAAAACTCGTCATGGCCTAAAAAATCAACTAATCCGAAATCCTAACCCGATTTAACCCGAAAACCCATTCAAATCGAAACCTCGATCTGGCTCATAAACTTAACCCGAAAGCTCGGTCCATACCGAATGTGTACCTATAAATCCTGACCGAACCCGAAAACCCGATCTAACCCGAAAAACTGATCTGACCCAAAAAAGCGACCTAACCCGAAATCTCAGCTTGGCTAAAAAATTTAACCCGAAAACTCAGCTCAGCCCATACCCAATATGACTAAAAAACACGATTTAACCCGAAAACCCGGCATGGCCCAGAAAACTGATCTAACCCGAAATCTCAACTTGGCTCAAGAACTTAACTCGAAAGCTCGGCCCATACCGAATATTCTGTCTCCAAAAACCTAGCCTAACCCGAAAACCCTGTTTACCCCGAAAACCCGGCCTGCCCTATTAAAAAGCTACTTAACCGGAAAACTCGTTTTACTTCAAAAATCCAAAATAATTAGAAAACACGATTTAACCCGAAAACGCGACCTGTCCAATAAAAGCAACCTAATCAGAAAACCCGACTTTTGGCCCAAAATCCAGTATGACTATAGAAAAGTCGATTTAACCCGCAAACTCCATCTAGCCCAAAAACAGACCTAACACAAGAAGCTAAAATTTGGTCTAAATTGACCCTACCCGAACCCGATCCAAATTAATTTTTCAAACCTTAATTCATTACTAATTATTAGTAATTGTTTCGAAACACCCGGTATATCATTCTCGTTAATATAAGAAGCTCCGTAAGCTCGAAACGAATTCCTTTCCAATTAGAAGAATAAAATCGTACTTCATCTCTCTCTCTCTCGTTTGCAAAACTAGTTCGCAAATCAATATATACATATATATACGAAATGTGTATCACCACACATATAGGAGTCTTAGAACAAGTTCGCGATTCAGCGACAGCAATAAGAATGCGTATGTGCACTGTTGTGACAAAAAGGCCAAATTGAGATCCTGGCTTCGACGGCCGTGAAAAGTTGCCGTGTCGACGGCAACGAGACTCCACAATTAAATTCACGTGGCATGTCTGAAGCCCCCATTTAGAGGCAATATTAACTTATATTCGTATTAACTTTAATGAAAGAAGCTAAACTGAAGTATATAAATGTCTGCGAGACATTTCTGACGTGAATCGAAGAACTGGGACGTTTATAATCCTAAAGATTCCTATTACCGACATTTACCGACAATGTGGGTTTGTTTATGTGTTAAAAATTTGATTTAATATCGCACCATTATAATTATGAACTCATCACAATTTTCTCACTAATGAAGCTCTCTTCACCGTCCTTAAAACATCCTCTCTCTTTGACCATTTAAAATAATCTTGACCATGCCTTTGACCAGATCTTAAATCACACTCAACTTCCTTTACCTGAGAAGCTTTTATCTTTGACCTTCAATTGTTGAACTCTGACCTATTAGATTTGGTCTATAGTCTGTGACCATGTCCTATGACCTATGACCTATGTATGACATATAACTGTAGTTGATAAACCTATGTCCTCTAACGTATAACTTTTGGCATTTGACTTACAGTTTATAATAATAGTGACCAATGACCTGTAACCTATGAACTTTGACCATATAAAATAATCTTGACCATACCTTTGACCAGATCTTAAATTACACTCAACTTCCTTCATCACCGCAACACTCAATCACTTCCATAACCTGAGCAAGTTTTCTCCGTTATACTCTTGACCACCTTTTACATAGTCCACACACTTTTTTGGTCATACCTATGACCTCATCATTTACTCAAGGCACTTGACCATTGATCTACCACTCTTATCTTTGACCTTTAATTGTTGGACTCTGACCTATTAGATTTGGTATATAGTCTGTGACCATGTCCTATGACCTATGACCTATGTATGACATATAACTGTAGTTGATAAACCAATGTCCTCTAACGTATAACTTTTGGCATTTGACTTATAGTTTATTAACTGTGACCAATGACCTATAGGCTTTAACCTTGGACCTTTAACCTATATCCTATGAGTTATGACATTTGACCTTTATTCTATGACCCATGACCTAACTTAACTTAACCATTTACTTTACCTCAGAAAGTATTTTTTAATTCCATCACTTACATAGTCCACACATATTTTCTTGGTCACACCTAAGACCTCATCATTTACCTCAGACACTTGTCCACTGACCTACCGCCCGTTTCTTTGCCCTTTAATTGTTGGACCCCGATCTATTAGGTTTGGCCAAGACCTATGCTCTATGACCTATGCTCTATGACCTATGCTCTATGACATATGCTCTATGAACTATGTTCTATGACCTATGACCTATCACCTATGACCTATGATCTATGACCTATCACCTGTGACCTATGGCATATGACCTATTACATATATGTATCTTTTGTTTACAAACCTTTGACCTATAACCTATGATCTCTGTCCTTTAACCTATGTCCTATGACCTAAGACATTTTCCCTATAACCTATGACCTATATATATCTAACCTATGACCCATAGGCTATAATGGTATCACTAAATGAGACTATTTTCACCGTTCCTTAAACATCCTCTATTTTTGACCATGTAAAATAATCTTGACCATACCTTTGACTACACCTTAAATCACATCCAACTTCCTTCACCGCAACACTTAGCCAGTTCATTTACCTCAGAAAGTTATCTTAGTCAAACCCTTGACCACCATTTACATAGTCGACACATTTTTGGTCACACCTATGACCACTTTATTTATTTGATTATCAGACACTTGACCATTGGCCAATCGCTTTTATCTTTGACCGTTAATTTTTGGACTCTGACCTTTTAGATTTGACCTATGATCTATGTATCGTTGACCTTTAACTACTGGACTCTGATCTATTTGATTTGAACTTTGACTTAAAGCTTATGACCTATGACCCATGTCATATACCTATTTGCTAAAAACCTACGACCTCTGGCATATAAAATTTGGCCTATGGCTTATGATCTGTAATCCATGACCCATAATCCATGACCTATTATTTCTTAATCTGTGACCTATGACATATGACCTATGACCTGTGACCTATCACTTATGAATTATGACCTATGACTTAGCGTTAGCCTTTAACTACTGGACTCTGATCTATTTGATTTGAACTTTGACTTAAAGTTTATGACCTATGACCCATGTCATATACCTATTTGCTAAAAACCTACGACCTCTGGCATATAACATTTGGCCTATGGCTTATGATCTGTAATCCATGACCCATAATCCATGACCTATTATTTCTTAAACTGGGACCTATTACATATGACCTATGACCTGTGTGAGTAGGTATACAATATAATATATGTAATTTGAAAATACAATTTGATTTAAAGAGACAGTATATGACCAAAGTAAACAAAAATTTGTAGTACTCGTCTTCCGTAATGCATTCCGCCGCATTCCGCAAACGTGCATGGATCAGCGGATTGTTACACCTTTCTCAAGGGTATTGTGACATCTTTCTCGCAAGTGAGCTATCATACACCTTCTTGAAATAGTGCAATTCTATCACTTTTTTCGCATTGAGTACAAACTTGTAATTTTCATTTAAAATCATTGCAGGTGAGGTTACTCCTTCATTGCGAAACTTAAAGACAATGCTTCAACTGCGTTTCAAATTTCAATTGTATAGCTAGATCTCATGTGGACACAACTCAGGACAGTATTTATATATTCGTAAATTCATTAATTAAAATTTTTACACTCTCATCAGAGAGAATGTACTAGATTTGTGTAAAATTTGACACCCCCCCCCCCGTTTTTGTGAAATCTCCACGTTTTGAGACCCCCTGAACCCAAAAAACATTTTTTTAAGAATGTGTCTGCCTGTATGTGTGTGTCAATATGGCTGCGTCCTAAGATAAAGATCAAGTTCGTTAGCCAACCATTTTTGACAATAATTCAAAAAGTTATAGCATTTTGAAAATTTTCCAGGACAATTTTTTTCATATAATTTACCAATTCTATATATAGATGCTCGTAGTACTCAAATATTCGAACAATTTATCCTTATGTCTTTTTTCGATAAAGAGAAAATTATCAGAGTTATTACATTTATAAAATTCAAAAAAATTACAAAAATTACAATTTGAAGCCAAAGAACGCACGATATGAAAAAAAGTCAAGAGATGAAAAATGTTGGTTTTTGGAGACGCTAAAGGAATGGTATAAAAACTTTTTGAATTTTATTGAATAGTCGAAAAATCAATTTTTGAAAATTACAACTACGCATAACTTTCTTATTTTTCAATAAAGTGCATTAAACTTATAGAAAGTATTACATACCTATATATTATATTTCAAGAGACTTAACAGATTTAAAAAAATTAAAAAACATTTTTTATACTTGCAATAATTTGAAAATCTTGAAATTCCTTTGAATTATTTTTAAATTTATTAAAATCACTTGAAATCTTTTGAAATCCTTCCAAATGCCTTTATATTCTTTTAAAATCCTTTCAAATTCTTTAATATCATTAAAAATCTCTAGAAATACTTATAAATATTTTTAAGTCACTTAAAAATCTCAGAACTTTATTGAATTTTTTTAAATGCCTTAAAAATTCCTTAAAATCACTTGAAATCTCTTGAAAATCTTGAAACTCTTCTGTATATGTTACATTTGAAATCCTATAAAAATTCTTTAAAATTTTTCCTAGATCTTTTAAAATTATTTATTATTATTTTCAATCTCTGAAATGTTATGAAATCGATGTAAATTCCATGAAATCACTTAAAATCTCTTTAAATTTTTTAAGATACTAAAACAACGAACTTTTCCGTTAACACGTTACTATCAAACACAGTTAATATTTATATTATTATAATATAGTATATTATAATATAATAATAATAAACAATTGTATTAATCTTATATTCATTACTTTTTTTTTAAATTAAAAAATTAAGGAAGAGAAAAAAGTAACTTTTTAGGTAACTTGAAGTTACTTTATCTAGTAACTGTAACTAGTTACTTTTTTTCATTAAGTAACGTAACATTATCTAAAAAAAAAGTAAGTTATCCAACAGTGGTCTGCAGTGACGTCCAACGCGTGAGTAAATGAGGAAAAACGTATCAACTCCTCAATCCCCTCTCTTACTACCTTCGATAGGTTCATGCGGGTATCGCGGCGTACAGATTGGCCGAGTCTCCTCGGCTGTCGGGCAGACGAAGCCGAGCGGTCCCGAAGGACGTTCAAGCCTCGCGCTATTCGCCAGTGGCGAAAAAGAAGGGGAGAATTCTCGGTGACGCACTCGTAGAAGGGGAAGAAACAGGATGAACCTCGCGTTGGATATCACTAGCCTAATGTCTACAGAGCGAAAAAATATATAAATATAACATTTGTTGAGCAAAAGAAAGAAATCGAGATTTGAGGGGAAAAATTTGATCTAACGCTGTTAAATACCATAAATACAATTCTATCAATAACTGATAATATCCCTTAAAGGTCTATAAATGTGCAAAAATGTAAATATGACTTGGTTTCTTTGTTTAAAAGATTATGACGTGGATTCACGCACGGCGTATAAAAGTTCATAGAGCAGAACGAAGGAATTTTCTTGAACGAAGAAACAACTACTAGGCGTATCGTAGTGGGTAAGCGCAAAAGCCAGAACGTTCATGCTTTCATCAAATTAAATATACGAGCGAGTAACTCTGATTACACACGTATCCACTCTCTGGATATTTAAATTACGCGATTTCAGGGACGACTTCATTAAACTTCAAAGGGGCTTGAGCTTAAGAGAGATTTGGAAAATTTTACATTTAATCAATTCTTTATAAAGCAAAAATAATAATAACTTTTGAAAAAATTGACCGACTGGATTGGCATTTGGTAGACTCTTTCAGTGTCCTAAGATAAAGAACAGGTTCGTCATTACATTTACAAAATTAAAAAAAAAACGAAAATGAAAATTTGAAGCCAAACAACGCACGATATGAAAAAAAGTAAAGACATAAAAAACGTTGATTTTTAAAAGCTCTACAAGATTGGCGTAATAACTTTTTGAATATTCTTGAGAAATCGAAAATTCAAATTTTGAGCTAAATAACGTGAGATACAGAAAAAATTATAATAAGGATAATTATTGGGTTTAAAAAGATCTACAAATGCTCTCTTGACCATTTTTTGATAGAGTAAAGTTATTCAGACTGTCCCTGAGAGCCCTGCGTCCCGAATAGCCCCGATCTCCCCTAATAAAAAGTTGTCCCGCATTGCCCTGGTCTCTCCTACCTAATTCAAATATTTATCAAGTAAAATGAGAAAATTAAAACTTTCCTTTATTCTTAATTATTATTACTTCCGCGTACGTTTCGTACAGTTTACTATTTGCAAAAATAGTTTACCTAAGAATACCAAATATCAGGATCTGTTAGTTCTGGAATGCGTTCACTTCTGCATAGTTACTTACGGCATTTGTAAAAAGGAAGCGAAACTTGTCCCGTCGAACGAGTTCGGTTTATCTTCAGCGATCGTTCACATTAGCCATTTTATTTCAAGATTCAATTCTGGCCGCAAAATCAAACCAAGGTCACTATTCCGACTCGCATTACTTTTCAGATACTAATTTCAATGAGTAATTTTAATGGACGTCTCTGGAGTAGAAAGATTGTTCCGGAATCTTAATGACAAAAATTCTTAATAAGTCTTAATTTTCATAATCCCCCTAGCGAAAGCTTCGGATTGAAATTCATTCAAAATCAATCCGAACCTTTAATCCGAATGAATTCGGTCAATCCAAATTAATCATAATTAATCCGAATATTCAATCCGGATGAATACGGTCAATCCGAATGAATCCGAATTTATCCTAATTTTTTAAAATCATTCTGATTGACCGGATTGACCAGATTCAATCGGATTGAAAGTTTGGATAGATTCGAATTAACCGGAATCATTAGGATTGAAAGTTCGGATTAATTCGGATTGACCGGATTCATTCGGATTCATTTGGATTAAAGGTTAGGATTGATTTTGAATAGGCCTCGAATTGATTCAGCGATTCAAAACTTTCTTCGGATTATATCGGAATTAAACTGTTTGCTTCGGATACTTTCGGAATGATTTGGATTGGTTCGGAATAAATTTCAATCCGAAGTTTTGGCTAAGGCCCGGTATCGTTTTTAAGGCGAAAATATATGGCTAAAAACATTTGAATTTTTGATTTTTTTAAAATTATACGTCCAAACAAATTAGTTATGTTAAATTTTATTCGATTTTTCCTATTCAATCAATTTCAGAATACAACAGTAATTATAGAATCACGTCAAAAACCTTCGGGAATCTAATTAACTTTCTTAGAATTCAGGAAATGTAAGATGCTGGTAAACTTGGATAGTATATGAAAATTGTTCCGATAAATTTGTCTCCTCTTATCCACAGCATGAAGAAATAACCAATTATGAGTTATATATATTACATACACCACCGTCGGAAATTTATTGTCAGTACGTCTGTTTTTTAGCAGTTGTTTAAAGTTCTTTAATTTTTATTATACTTAATTGAAAAATATTTCTCCAAAACAATACGAAAGCTAATTAAATTCTGCGGCTAATAAGCTAAAGGGAAAGTTCAAATATGTATTTTATGAAAAAATATTGCCAAAAAACATCAAATTTCAATATTTTCAAAAATTTTAATAACCCCGAAAATATTGATTATTTTAAAAAGCCCTTTGTCTCATTTTAAAGATAAATTTTCATAGTTTTTCGTGTATGCTATTCAGATATTTTTGAAATTATTTTCCTAGCTTCTGCCATAGGCTCAAACTTATTATACGAAAAATCTCGTAAATTTTAAAATGAAGATTTTCTTCCATACATGGATAAAAAAAAATAATAAATGAATACAGAAAAAATTCTTGTAAATAACTATGGATATTTCAAATTTTACGATTTTTCTATGCAAGTTTGAGCTTGTGGCAGAAGCTATAGGAAAATAATTTTAAAAATATTTGAACAGCGTACACAAAAAGTATAAAAATTTATCTTTAAAACAAGACCAAGGGCTTTTTAAAATAATGAATATTTTCGGAGTTATTAACATTTTTGGAAATATTGAAATTTGAGGTTTTTTGGCAATATCTTTTTATCAATTACAGATTTTAACTTTCCCTTTAGCTTATTAGACACAGAATTTTATTAGCTTTCGTACTGTTTTGGAGAAAAAATTTTCAATTAAATATTACAAAAATTAGAGAAATTTAACCAACTGCAAAAAGACAGGCGTGCTGACAATTTACGTCGATAGATAAGAGAAGTTAAAGAATTGCCATGCCATTTCAGCAGATTCCATTGCTCTGAGGGGTAGCAGTTTTGACCAAATTTTTGAAGCATATAATATGTTGAGGCGACGAATTCCCAACATAAAAGCGTACCATTGACTTCACTGATTGCCGCCAAGACTATAAATAGAGTTGATTAGCGATGAGCGGGTATTTTGATAACGAGTCCCTGTGCAAAAGACTGGCGAACCAGAGAGACTTCTAGATTGGTTGTTGCATAATCATACAATGTGTGAGCCTAATGGGAAGGTTAAGTCAACGGGTCAAAGGATAGTTTGACAACCGACGACGATACGCCCACACGTCGCTTTCTTTCACGTTTCCAATCCTGCTAATTTGCTTACTTGTGAGTTGTGGAGAAGTGTTTGGTGAATGTAGTATAAACAACTAATTCACAGCTCTAGATGGTAGAATATTCTACTGCGCAGGGTTCAGTGCCCTACAAGCAGCTGCAACAGACCATACAAACGTCCTGCGCATTTCTAATTGCTTTAGAACTCTATTGCACAGCTCCCTCAGATTGCAACTGCGCATCTATATAACTAATAGAATGTTGCTGCACAGTAAGGGCTGTGACTGTCTCCTAGACAGTCACTGCGCAGCAGTACAACTCCTACAACGTGACTGCGCAGCAGTAGAACTGAAATCCAACACATTCCTGCTGGAAGTAAACAGATACAAATTCTATCCTTTTCTATCTCTTTCTATCTCTAAGATATAAAGAGATGGAGATTGTTCTATCGTCTCTCGCCTATACCCGTCTATCTCATTCTATCTTCATATCAATCCACATCCACGCCTATCTCTTTCAATCCCCATTTCTCTATCTCTTTCAATCTGTTATTATCACCGTTTACCTCTTTCAAGCTCCGTGTCAATTACAGTTTATTTCTATTTCTTTCAGTCCTCACTTCTCTATCTTTTTCTATCTCTTTTTATCATAATCACCTAATATCTCCTTAAATAACCGCTTCTCTATTCCTTCCATCTCCATCTCAAATCTCAATCCACCTCCTCGTCTATCTCTTTCTATCCATGTTAATTCACACCCACGCCTATCTCTTGTAATCTCCTCTTTTCTATTCCTTTCTATCTTCTTGTCAATCTCAGGACGTTCCATGAATCCGGAATGCGTTTCGTTGTAGTGAGAGTGAAAGAGACAAAGTATATTTCTGTCTCTTTCACTCTCATTATGACGCAATGCATTCCGGATTCATGGGACGCAAGCCTCAATTCACTTCCATATCTTTCAATCTCCCATTCTCTATCCCTCTCTATCTCCGTCTCGATCCACGTCCTCGTCTTCTTTTAATCTCCTTATTTCTATCCATTTTAATCTCTAGTCTATCACCGCCTATCTCTTTCTATCTCCATCTCAGTTCACATCCACGCTTATCTCCTTCAATCTCTTGTCTATCTCCGTTTATATCTTTCAATATCCTTGTCAGTCTATGTTCGCTTCTATGTCATTCAATCCTCACTATCTCTCTCCAATTCTTCTCTATTCCTTTCTATCTCTTTTTCAATCCCTCTTCTATCTCATCTCTTTAAATCCTCACTTCACTATCTCTTTCTATCTCTTGTCTATATCTGTCTACCTCTTTATTTTTCATTGTCAATCACAATTCGCTCTTATCTCTTTCATTCCTCACTTCTCCATTCCTTCCCATCTCTCGTCTATTTTTGTCTATCCCTTTTTATCACCTTGTAAATCTTAATTCATTCCTAGTTCTATCAATCTCCGCTTCTTTATTTCTTGCTATCTCTCGCCTATAGATTTTTTTCCTCCTGTCAATCAAAATTCACTCCTATCTCTTTTAATTTCCACTTTTCTATCCCTTTTAAACTCTCAGTTATCCCCATCTATCTCATTTGCCAATCAACACTCGGTTTGATCTCTATTAATCTTTTATATTTTATTTCTTTCTATCTCTCGCCTATTCCCATCTATCTTTTTCTATCCCTTGTAAATAATAATTCGTTCCTATGTGTTACATTTCTTTAATTTCTATTCCAGCCTAGTTCTAAACCTATCTCTTTCAATGCCTTCTTCTATGTCTCAATTCAACTCTTTTGTATTCATATCCATCTATGTCTATCTCATTTACGTTCAATTATACTATTAAAAAAATTAGTTACTCGCAATTAATTAACTCATGAGAGTAAGATGTCTTTACGATATCGAAAAGACATTTTAACGACGTCAAATCCTACGACGTCTTTACGACATCGCAAAGACATTTTAACGACATGAACATAGGATGTCTTTATACGATGCCCACTTGGTCTATTTCAATCTCTCTTGTGCTCACGTGACAAGAAAGATGGAGTAATATAATGGAAAAGCATAGAACCATCTTTTTGATTAAGGTTAAAAGTTTATTTCACCATTGTTCTCTGGTCCTAACGCAAAAATCCAAGATGGAGGAAAACTGATTTCTTATATAGGATACTAGTGCCACTGCCGACCGCTACGCGGCCGTCGTCGCCCTATGTGCCTTTCTATGTTCTTTTCTACATTCAATGCCAATGCTTTCTTAATTCGATACTTTTCGAGTTTCATTTGATACTTTTCAATTCAGTTCGAGATTTTATGCCATGACTTTTTTACTAAAGGATGTATCAATTTGGTACACATTATTACATTAAATTCCTTTCTCAGAGCTCTATTCAGCAGTGAGCAGTTGAGCACTCTATGGAGTGGAAGATTCGATCGTCTTAATTCCGGAATTTGGTTCTTCAGGGGATCCGAATTTTCTGAGAATCCTCCCTTTCTATCCCACTCTAAACGGGACATTCCCATGCACTGACATTACAAATTCCGTGCAAGTTGGATGCAGCGTAGAGGGAATCTTCCCTCTACGGATGCAGTAGAGAGAGTACTGTAGACGGAAAAACTTTTGGCCTCATATAATTTCAGTCCGGACCACCACGCCTCATACCCAGGGTTGGGTAAGTAAAAGACCTTGGGTAAATTACATGGTTTTTACAGTAATTTACAAAGTATTATACATCGAAAACACCAAATTCATATGGAGTGGGGAGTTTTCTACGTGAAATACGTAATTTACATAAGTAAAATACCATATAATATGGTATACGTAAAAAACCTCAAGTGACGCGTCACTGCACAACCCTGCTCATACCCAGC
Organism: Synergus coniferae; assembly: GCA_032164275.1. Lineage (NCBI taxonomy): Eukaryota > Metazoa > Arthropoda > Insecta > Hymenoptera > Cynipidae > Synergus > Synergus coniferae. The sequence continues at coordinate 2,140 of JAUEJJ010016806.1, read as the reverse complement.
AACTCGTCCAATTCCAGGCACTCCCCAACAGACCCCGTTCCATTCCTGTGGCCAATAATCCCACCCCACCCTATCGTGGCGGGTGTTTTACTGCAGGTGATTTCCCGCGCATGCATCGTACTCTGACCGCTGATGGTCTCCCGCGTTGCACTTATGGGCTCAGTGCGTTGGTCAGTCAACCTGCGAACCGCTAATTATTCGTCGCCCAAAGTTTACTGGACGACTAAACGAGCATACTTCGAACTTCGGTGGACCCCGGCCCTTAAGGTTTTCAATAAACACAAATTTAAGGGCACCGAGTGCGAAAATTGAGGTGCTAATTTAAGAAGATAAGAAGGTAATTGGTTGAGGCAAATTAGACCTGAAGGTTTGGCGCCAAAACCCCCATGGCGAAAATGGCGGTTTAGATTTTGAGGTTATATCTTCAGGGGCAATTTAACTGGTCTTGATTAGCAAGATATAATTTCAAGGTTAATTGATAGGAATGTTAGACGAGAGAGGCCTAGCTCCCTCTCTTCAGATTGAAATTCATTCCGAACCAATCAAAATCATTTCGGAATTTGTATCCGAACCAAACAGTTTCACTCCAGCCTAATCCAAATGTATCCGGTCAATCCGAATTAATCAAAATTAATTCGAACTTTCAATCCACATGATTCCGGTCAATCTGAATCAATCCGAACTTTCAATCCGACGGTCAATCAGAACTTTCAATCCGAATTAATCTGGTCTATCCGAATCAATCCGAATTATTCCAAAAAATTCGGATTGACCGGATTCATTCGGATTGAAAGTTCGGATTAATTCTGATTAATTCGGATTGACCGGATTAATTCGAATTCCTTCGGATTGACCGGATTTATTCGGAGTAAAGGTTCGGATGGATTTTGAATGTGCCGGTGAATTTATTTCGATTGAAAACTTCGTTCGGATTAGATCGGAGTGGAACTGTTTGATTCGGAAGGAATTTCAATCCGATGCTTTCGCTAGGGCTACAACCAACCAAACTTAAGAAGGTCACACCTACTATAAAGTATCACACATCTACTGCCTAGAATGTCACACCCAGATAAGATAATAAGGTCACACTTACTATCAATAATGAGATAATTACTATCAAAAAGGTCACATCTATTGATTGTAACACCTATTGAATGTCACAAATATCAATAGGGTCATACTACCAACAATATGGTCATAAAATCAATATCTTCACATCTAATACTGATAATGACATATCTTCTATCAAAAACGTCGTAGCTAGAATCAAGAATGTCAAACCTGCTACTACTAATGATGGAGCTACTATTGAAGAGGTCACACCTACTACCAATAGGTCATACCTGCTATCAGTAATGATACACCTACTACCAACGGGTCATACTTACTATCAGTAATGTTACACTTACTGCCCATACAATAGGACAAATTAAATAAAATAGAACTAAATAGTAATAAGAATCAATCGAGAATTAATAAAGTCTCACCTACTACTAATAATGATGTAATATAATAAGGTTATACCTAATACTATAATAGGATCACACGTAATACCAATAGGGTCATATTTAATACCAATATGATCACATATAAGACAATTTATATCACATCTTATATTAACATGGTTACGCCTAATATAATATCTATTATACCTATCACCAATAGGGTCATACAAAAACTAATACCGTTACATATATTACCGATAATGGCAGATCTTCTATCAATAAGGTCATACTTAGAATCAAGAATGTCATACGTACTACTACTGAAACTCCTACTATCGAAAAGATCACACCTACTGCCAAAGAATCGTACCAACTATCAATGAAATCATACCTACTATCAATAGGTTAAATTAAATACAATAAAATATAATAAAAATAGGGGCCAGACAAAAACTAATAGTTACACCTGATACTAATAGCGTCACACCTAAAACTATAATAATAAGGTCACACCTACTATCAATAGGGTCATACAAAGACCAATATCATTACATCTACTACCGATAATGATATATCTTGTGTCGAAAAGGTCATATGTGGAATCAAGAATGGGACACCTAAGGTAAATGCACCTATTTGCGACAGTATAAAGGTTATGACAGAATTAAAAGACCAATACAAAAGTGTAATCCATT
>JAUEJJ010016797.1:0-13889 GCA_032164275.1 Synergus coniferae | reverse complement strand
CTTGGGGTAAATTAGTTTTATAATGAAAGAAACTTACCCCCTAAATATGAATCAAATCCACGCGGGGGCAGTTCAACTATGCTTATCCGGCTACGGCCTTTGAATGAATGTTAATAAAAGATTTTTATGTTAATGAGTTAAAATTGTAATCCACAAATATTATGCTTGCACCTGTATGTGAGTTTGAATTATATCATTTACATATATATATATATACTATTTTCAGAGCTATTTTTATTCTTAAAAAAAAAGAGATACTTTCATTCATTGGTTTTACCTATTCGAAATTGCCGCCTTAACTTATTCAAAATGGCTGACACTTGTTGCATTTTTTACTTTTGCGTGGCGAGACCATGAGTAGTTGGATCATGCTTCAAACCCTTGAGCTTCACCGTTTTAAACTGTAAATCTCTAGTCTTCCCCCTCCACGTGGGTGTGGCCTAAACACTCGAAGCCTAGAGATTCACAGTTTACCATAGAACTGTGAATCGTTAGACTTCGGACGGTGAGCTATTCCGTGCTTCTGGCCCGTGCTATAGTACTCGTGCCTCTGAAGGATGATGTTCATACTGCAAGACTATGAGTGCCGAGTGTTTCAAGCATGAACTTATTCAAGCTTTAGAAGCATGAATTACTCCTTTTAAACCATGATTTTTTCAAGCTTTTGAAGCATGGGATACTTCCGAGCTTTCAAACCTTGATTTTTCTCTCCGTGTATAAGGAGATATATCTAAGGCTGGGGAACCGATTTGGATTAAATGGTGGTTTTTGGAATAATTCCTGCAGTCTCGAAATAAAATAAGGCTCTCTGTTACAAAGTCGCTGGAGTATAACAAAGTCCAATTATTTTATTTCGAGACTGCAGGAATTATTCCAAAAACAACCATTTAATCCAAATCGGTTCCCCAGCCTTAGATATATCTCCTTATACACGGAGAAAAATCAAGGTTTGAAAGCTCGGAAGTATCCCATGCTTCAAAAGCTTGAAAAAACCATGGTTTAAAAGGACTAATTCATGCTTCTAAAGCTTGAATAAGTTCATACCAAGATTTTCAAAACGTAGAATAACATTATTTCTGTATCACTCTCTGGAAACGACAAATTTTGTGTACAGTTCACTTGTACATTTGTATAAAGTTCCTGTATTCAGATGTATCATATTATTTTTCATAACAAATGCATGAAATTCAATTTATTTATAAGTAATTGTAGACAAAATGTGTCATTTCCGAGGAATGATGCTTAGAATGTCCAGATGATTAGACCAGAAAATTACGGACATGTTATGGGCAAACAAACAGGTCATTGTACTTTATTTTACCTTGTTTTCTTTTTTTAGTTTTGAGATACTAAGTGATAACTTTTTGACAATTATGATGATAATAAGGATTATGAGGGTTTCCGATCAAAGTTGTAAGGTGAACTTAAGCGAAAATATGAAAAATATGGATACTGCATACAAAATATGGATGTCTGGACACCGTAGGGATGCTGAAACTATGCCACACGTCTACTTCTTGATGATTTTGACATCTGTCTTTCCACGCTTACTTACTATTCCACCCCTAAAATCGAATTATATTAAGATATGTCCAAAAATTGACGTCAAAAATTTTTATCATCATAAATCTTCCTCTAAATTAGGAAGCAAAAGTAAAGTTCCAACTAACCTATAACGTTGAGTTTCAAATGCAGGCACTATTAACGCAGTCTTCGAAAATTCGATAATATTTAGCTTGACGATATGCTGCATTATACTTTCATATAAGCCCAAATGCGGAATGAAGTCAATATCTATCTGCAAAACATATGGTGTCGAAACGTGTAGCATTGCCACATTGCGCAAATAATTCACAGGATAGAAAACCTACAAAATATTGTTAAATTGATCAGAAATCTATGATCTGTTTTTAAGACTTCATGAGCCTGAAGTTGGTGAACCAAAGTTGGTGTACTACCTATCAAAATTTAACGCATGAGTATTCCTACTTTGACAATAAGTATTAAATAGTAGGATGGATCGAAAAAATATTGTCATTTTCGAATTTTAAATAACAAATGAATTAAGAGAATCTGAAATTTGTAGAGGCTGAAAACAATAAACAGGCTTTCTAAAAAGTATTATTTGATCTTATAAGATTATCGTACGAAAGTCACACAGTATGAAAATAAATCTTTATACAATGTACAATATACTTATACATATATACATAATACATACATATCTACATCATCACTCCGCCATTTTTCAAGGTTACAGCAAAAAATATTGAGATATTATTATAGAAAACACTTGAAAAAAAAAAAAAAATTATCAAAAGCAATCACAAGTATCACATGCTCTTAAGGGTGGTGGATAAAGGCTCTAATCTGATCAACATTTAATCTTTTAATTTTACTCAATAAACCTTATTGCTCGAATTAAATATTTCTTCGCTCACTGATTGGACTCTTATTTTAAAGAGAAGTACAAATAGTGAAGAAAGAAACCAACAGCAGCTGCTGCAAGTTATTGTGAACTTGGTGAAGTGACTAGGTCTAAAAACAGGTGTTTGAATGATCTTGTTATAAACAATGAATTGGTTATTAATAAAAAAGTATGTGTTATTTACCTGCACTTTGTGATAATCACTTAATATATCGCTGTACTTGCCCCGTATGGTGCACTCAGGTGATTATATGCAAGAAAGATCTACTTTGCAGGGTCATAACTTGTGACCACTTACAATTAGAGCTAAAACATCCTCTTTTTTTTTCGCAGAATTGAGCCTACTTCAATTTCTTTCTTTTACCATTTTCCGGAAGATCAATAGGAAACGAGGTATTTTAAAAAAAAAACCCATTTTTCTAATTTTTGTAAAAAAAAACAATGCAAAAAAAAGGAATTGTCGAGAGATCAGATATCACAAACTAATAGAACCAGATGGACTTTTTTTTTTGTTTTACGAATAATTTTGTTTACTTCAATTCGTCCTTTGACATTAGTATCTTACTTTACCGATGGAACGCCCTGTTTTGAGAAAACACTGCAGAGGGAAAATGCCCCGAAAGATGGGTCAAAGCTATTCCAATTTAAGAAATCATAACTCTTGACTTATTAGAGCTAGAACTTTACCCTTTGCGGCAAATTAAAGATAAATATTTGGGCTTTCACTGCCTGTTGAATATTTTTTCATAAAGTCATTAGGTAAGATGGTACAAATGTTTTTTAAATGATTTTTTAAAATGACCATGTCCCGAAATGTATTAGAGATAGAAGTTTTGCTTTTTTTTTGTTTTTCTTAAAAGTATTTGCAATATATTTTCTAATTTGAACTTGTTTTATACAACACAATAGAAATGGTCCATCTAGGCAAACTTAAATTTTGAAAATTCTTAAAAAAAAAAAAGAAAAACCCTTTGGCCATCGATCTGCTCTATGAATTTTTAAAGGTTATTCAGGACACAGTCCAGAAGCTATTTAAAAAAAATCGCGTTTGGGAATTATTACCGAAAATCACACACTTTTACGATTTTATTTTTCAGAATTAAGGGCATGTAATACTTTACCATAAGAGCAATTTAGTTTCAGCAATTTTGTGTTCACAATAATAAATATTTTTTTTATCATACTTGCATATAATAGTCGATTTTCGATGCCTGTATTGAGTGTTGAAAATGACTTTTTTTAGCACTATAGTAGATCGTCGACTATGAGCATGCGCAACGACGCAAGGAAATTGTGTGAAAAATGATGTGCATCGTTGCGCATGCGTAATTTGATTAGTGAAAAGTGTTTTGCGTCGTAGCGCATGAGCACTTTGGTCAGTGAAAAGTAATGTGCGTCGTTGGGCATGCGTACATTGAGCTAACTGAATGTACAGCTGGGTCCGTTCTCAGTTGATCACGCGACAACAACAGTTAGCCATTTTCCTTGCTGTCGAGTTTTAAGCAGTAGAGAAAAAGAAGGAAAAATGGATACGAATTGTAATTGCAATGGTTTAATTTTAATTTTGAGAAAATCTCACAAGTCTTCCCCCTCGGGCTTCGCCCCTGGACCCTACCGGGGCTCCACCCCTGGACCTCAAAATTTATATAATTTTTGTTTTCCCTGCTATCTCAAATCGAGTTTTATATACACTCATGTTAAAAAATAATGTGTGCAACATGTGCTATTTTAACACTCTGTGCGCGAAATTCGATTTCGCGCACGCTCGGTCAAAAAATCGTATATTAAATCAAGCTTCGCACACGTTGTGTCAAAAAATACGATTCGATACATGTGCGAAAATGTGATTTTAACCTTTTGTGTGACCATTTCACGCTCGCTTTGCTCGTGCGCAAACATTCACACAAGGTCAATATCATATTCTCGCACTAGTATCGAAACGTACTATTTACTGAAATTAGGCCATTTGCCCCCATCTGTACGAAATGGAGGCAAGATTTAGTGAATAATATTTACTATTGCAAACGCAAAGTTGGCGAAACTAAATTTCTCTTATGTGAAGGAATCACATGCCCTTAAAGATACAAGAAAAACATATACTGATCCAAATGATTTAAAATGATCGTTCCCTAGCTTTAGTTCAACAGTTTCAGGCTTATTATATCTATGTTTATTTATTTTATTATTTATTTATAATTTATTTTACCAATTCATTTATTTCAGAGGGGAAAGATTCCACAGAAAGTGTACTACGAAAAATGTTCTACGGAAATTCCATATGGAAATTCAAGTAGAATTTCCATGCGCAAATAAACTCTTGAACTCTCAACGTCAAGTTCTCGGACTAAGTCTGCAAACAACATTTTCGGATCTTCCTCGAGGAGTTAAGATTTTGGAAGCATTTTTAGGTTTACCATATATTATACACTATTCAAATAACTTACCTAGTAAACATTAACAAAGAAAGAGTTCTTTTCTTTCGGTGGCCCCAAAGTTGACCAAAATGCCCCAATCTCACCTCAAAGTTTAAAAAAATAATAATTAGCAGTGAACCATACCAAAATACTATGATACTTTTTTCCAGAACCTATTACAAGATTTTTACTATAATCTTGATTTAAACATTCAATGTCCAATAAAATAAATAACAAATACAAAATGTTAGCTTCGCATTAATGTATACAGCTTGCAGTTTTGCAAATTGCCACCTTGTAGCGCCATGCTGCTTTTCTCAATGTTAAAAGCATCATTCAGGTCAATTTGAATTTGACGTTTGAACTTGACATTGAGAGTTCAAGAGTTCATTTGCCTTTATAATTAATTTTGCCTTTATAATATTTCTACCAAAAGATCTTACAACCTGGCGTCAAAATTTTGACATCAGATTTTCGAAGAATCGATTAATTATGCCTAAAAATGCTAGTAGAATTTTCGTAGAATCTTTCCATAAAGGTGCAATATGCTTCATATATGCCTTCCCTCTAGTTACTTTTTTATCTTTTGAAAGTCGGTTTCACTCTATATATTAGTTGAACCGTGCCTCAATCACTTCACGAAGTGAAGTACACTCAACTGCCGATTCTGTGCCGGTATCGGATCTGGGCGGCACCGAATCGCACCTCGGATGCAGGTAAACACTCAGGACCGTGTATATTGTCTCTGAACCGGACACCAGTACCCCCAATAATTCGCCACCGTGGTCTCCACGTAAACAACTTCTGTATGTCACATATTTCACTTCGTGAGCTGATTAGGGCACAGTTCAACTAATATATAGAGTGAACCCGACTTTCAAAAATTAAAAGTTGACTAGAGGAAAGACATTCATGAAGCGTACTGTACCTATCCAATAATTCTAAAGCATATTCAGAATTTCCACTGAAAATACTACGAAGGAGGTCAGCAAATAGAAAAGATTTTTTAACGTACTCCGTCTTTGTAGACGACGTGATAAGCAATGTTCTTTCGTTTTCGTAGATTCTCAGAACCCCGTACAAACTCAAGAAAAGTCTGAACCTCTGTGTCCGTCAAGTATAGCGCTACACTAATCGATCCCGGCCAATGTTTGGATATGTCCTCTAAAAGTGTTGCTCTATCTGCACTGCACTGAATAACAAGAGCAACGTCCGTCGGCGAAAATACATTGTATTCATATTCGAGCAGAAAAAGATGAGTTCGGTACTTTATGCTAGCACCCTTTGTAAATTCTTGACATGGAAAATAACGTGTGTCCTGCAAATTACAAAGAAAAAAAAATGTTCTAAACGTTGGCTTTATCTTGAATCATTGGAGTTTGTGTCTCAATTCGAATACTTTGATTTATAACTCGTAAACTTTATGAGCTTAATTCAAGTCACATTTTACATCTAATAATATTTTTTTACTTACGACTGGTACATTTTCAGCTTTGAAACAATTAAAAAGACTTTGTCGAAGTAGGTTTCCATCCAACTCAAGAAAAATTTGATACATTCTTCGAAAGTTATCAATGTGCTTATTACGAACATTTTGTTTCCGTGGTGAATTCCAGTGGATAATCTGTGTCAAAAATATTAATATAATTCCTTCGAATGTTGAAATTATGCAAATAACACTATAATGGTAATTTACGTGACAAGGGGCGAAAGGCGACAATTTCACGAGTGTGAAGTTAGATGCTCCAGCGAAACGAGGGCAAATATCACACGAATGAAATTGCCGCCTCTCCCCGTGTCACGTATATTATTTTTCATAATATTTATTGAAAATTCGACTTTCGGTGCCTTCTCTACCTAAAACCAACAATTGTTTTTTACTTTCAATCCTAGAATTGAAAGTGTTACTTTCGCCCCACTGTCAAGGCATCGAAAGTCGAATTTTCAATTTAGATGTTATGAAAAATATTTGAAAAAGGTAGTGCCAGAGAAAAAAAAACCAATCCGATAGAATTAGTGACGAAACTTTATAATTACAGTGATCCTTGAAGTTAAGGATGTACGTCCACCATAAAAGAAAATCCAAGAAGTTTTCATTTCCATCAAAAATTGAAAATATAAGGCATAATGAATATCCTCGCGAAGTTTCAAGTCGCGAGCCTACGTATTTATTGAAATATCATGATTTTAATTTAACATGGGCTTTTATGGGAAAACAGTTGAACATGTCGCGGAGCTTCTCGGTACAAATTTTCCACTACTTACTACCGATTATAATGAAAATTCTGCAAAATAAAAAAAAACACGTCGATTTTCAAGATGGAAGATTTTGAGGTGAGGGAATCCGGCAACGTAGCTTCACTTTCGTGGGAAGCAGTACTCCCAAAGTTGGCTTCCTGCGTGCGCAGCGCACGTTGCCTTCTCGCTGGAGAAATTCTGTACCATTCCTAAATGGGAAGCCGACATGCGCTGTGCGCGAAGACAGCCCATTTTGGGAGCACTGCTAAGTGCTGTGAGTTGCGACGTTGCCGCTGAGGTAACAGTTGTTTGCCGCGCAGTAGTAGTGTGTATTGATATACACCACTTCCTAAGTATGCACGAGACTGTACTTTACTGGGATCCAAAAGTTTCGCTGTCCACGCAGCATCGACTACACGTAGAATGAATACTGCCTAGGCCAAACTTTTGACGGAGACGATAGTGGACGTACATCCTTAGCTCAACTAGTATGCAATCAATAGATGGATATGAATCACTATATGTATATCAGGTAAGAAGTTACGTGCAAATTAGATAAAAAATAATTATTGGAATGAAGAATAAATAAAGTCGAACAATAAAATAAAACTTATATGTTTACTTAAATATATAATAAAAAATTTGATTTATTCAACTAGATATCTTTTCAAAAATGCATTATTGCTCATTATAATTTCTACCAACATTCGATCTTCATTTATAATATGGTTTATTTAACTAAGGCATGTTGTTTGTATTATTTTTAAACTGTCAAGATGTAATCCTATAAGAGTATGAGAAGAAAGGATATGTCAGAACGCGCTGTAGCTTATAAGTGGTCCTTTTGGATGTGTATACAAGAAGACCACTTCAAAACGTTTAAGAGTTTTCGAAAAACCACGGACACGCTCTTGTTGAACAGACTGTATGTATAAATACTATATGTATGTGGAGTAGCAAAATAATCTTTCACAGAATACGGACGTAGGAAAATTTTCTTTTTTTCTGCTAGCGCATGATATTTTACATCACTAGCAAGTAGAATTTACATATTACAAAATTAACTTAAAATTAAACAGTTAAATATTCTCCGTGTACCGAATAGATCTCGACTAGGACTAGATAAAACGGAAACTAAATTGTAACTGTAACTAATAATAAAGTAAGGTAGCATAGTCCCCCAGTTTCTCCAGAACGCGGGATTTTTCGGCCCCCACCACAGGACCCACGAGCTCATACTATCTTCCTCTATCCATAGGTTCGTGACTGTTGCTAGAAGAAGAAAACATGAGTTCGTAGGTCGTGTGGTGGGGATCGAAAAATCCCACGTTCTAGAGACTGCACTGACTGCAGACCTGCAGAATGCAGTGCCTGCAGTCCCCCTAAGGGTTAATGTAAGAGCAGCAGTCGCTCAAAATAGAGGTACGAAAATCGTGGGATATCCGTTACCCCCTGTGCAGTGAGTGAATGAAAAAGTGATTTTCTGAAAAAATTTTTTAGTGCATTCTTATTCATTTTCATTGAATTTATATCGTAAGTACACCATCTGAAGTGAAATAATTTTTTTTTTTGCATTATATCATATTTTCTTGTTTTTGTAGCAATTAGTGATGGAAAGCCTGACATGATTCGTCACTCTAACAAGATGAAAGGTGGCACAGACTCGTTTGATAAGCTGTAACACATTCACAATAGCCAGGCGAATAAAAAGGTAGCCTTTTTTATGCCTGGCTATTTTATGTGGGCTATTTTATGCCCACGTAAAATCGTTCGTTGCTGCGCTTGTTGCGCCCAGGGTTGCTACAAGTCTGGTTTCAAAATTCCATGACTTTCCCAGATTTTCCAGGTCTAATTTTTAAAAAATTTCAGATCAACTTTTTAAAAAAATTCAGTCAATTAAATTGAATTTTAACACATTATAATGCAGTGATAATGGCTTATTAATAAGTTTTATTGAATTCAAAACAATTTTCAATAATATATTATAATATTTTTATCAAAGTGAAAAAGTATTATGTAATCATAACCATATTATTTTTTTGTTATTACTTTAAAAACAATTATAGTCTAACTATTATATTTATGCAAAAACTGGAATCGTTGAAATCGTTTAAATGTAAAAAAAATCACTTCGTATTAATTTTCAAATATAGAATTCGCTATGAAATACTAAATTATTAAGACTTTGAAGTAGAGACGATTAAAAAAGTTCCAGTCATTTTTTCAAAATTCCATGACTTTTCCAGGTTTTCCAGTCATTTTTTTTAAATTCCATGACTTTTACAGATTTATCAAACACTTTTTAATAATTCCATGACTTTTTCAGGTCTTCCAGGTCTTGTAACAACCCTGGGCGCCCAATGTGCCACGACCACCGCGAGGGTGAGGGTGTCTGCACTGACTGCAGGTGTGTCGAGTAATAAATAAGAATCAAAAAACTTTCTTCTATGTTTTTTTAAACATCTTTGTACTTTTATAAAATTTTTAAAAAATTTTTATGAAAATAAATTGATTTAAATATGAGAAAACAGTGTTTCATTTTAACAAAAACTTCAGTCTTAAATTATGCAAATAAATACCTTTTTTCAAACCACCAATATTGTAATAATTTTTTTTTTTATAAAAGTGCAGTATTTAGAGAGGAAACTCCTAAAATTTTAGATTAAAATGTTAAAAATTGCGTGACTTATAAATTTAAAAAACAGTAATCTTCAGATTTTTTCTTATACATTTTTTAACATATTTAAAATAAATATAATAAATGGCTCTAAAATCTATAGCAACTTAAAAATACATATTAAACTATATTCCATAATTTTCTTGTAACAAAATATTCAATACCGACTGAACAAACCAAGTTTGAACATGTTGGAGTATTAAGTACACCCTATGTAGTTTACGTAATTTTCCGGAAAGGTGCAGTTTAAGGGCTAAAATCGGTTAGGTTTTTTTTCAATAAAAACAACTTTTTTCAACTCTTTCAACAACTCTCAAAATTTTTTTTTCGTCAAAAAGTCGAAGTGCTCTGCATTTTCATAACATGTCTAAATTTTTGTTGATCATTTCGAAGGCTGTTTTCATAAGATACAGTTTTAATACGTTAATCCAAAGATATTTAACCTAGATGCGGTGCAAAATTTTTTCCTTTAGAATGTTAGCCAGGTCAAAAAACGTTATTTGGAGAAAAACGAGCCAGTTCTCTAACTTTCTGACCTAAATAACTCTTTCTATAGTAATTCTACATAATATTTATACACGAATCCGTACATTTCAGAAAATCGATCGTTTGAAAAAAAATTTGCAAACTGTCAAGCGCCTAAGCGCTGCTAAGCGCATCTGAGACCTTCGTCTTGCTGTGCATGTTTCTACCTGTTCTCGAACTTTCTAGTCTAACTAACACTTTCGATAAAAATTCTACATATATTTAAAACACAAATCCGTACATTCTAAAAAAAACGATTTAAAAAAAAAGCCAGACTGCCCCCTTAAATGATGAGTACACTTTAGTAAAAATACCCAATATAAAAAGAAAGATATTTTAGCGAACTTTTTTACATCATAGGTATCTTCAAATGTTTATTCATTATATAATTTTGCATAATTATATTCCCTTCTCTCACTGACGGTTCAATTACAAGTCGAAAATTCGGAAAAGTTACCAAACCCAATAATTATCAATTGAACAATATTAGAGTCTTAATAACCTTTGAGCAATAATGCACTTCAATTTCGAAAATGAAAAACTTATTTTATAAATGAAATTAAGATTTAGTATTACATTTAAGCGATTGGCATTTGAGTAGCAAGATTCGCTTAGAGTATGGTCGCTCAGCTGGATATTCCAAGTACATTCAATTCTATAAACAATATTCGGATATTCCTTTACTACAGCATTAATGATGTCCTGATCAGCAAGGCTTGTCTCCGAGATGGTTTTCAACACTTGCTTTGCTGTGGTCTCCCACAATCGTACAAAATCCCTCTCTCGAAGCCGCTTTAAATTCATTAACACAACCCCAGTATTAAATCCTCGACCCAATGCAGGCCAAGAACGCTGATCATGTGGAAGCATTTTTAAATACCAGTTGCTTTGATTCTCCACTAATCCTAGCAGCTGGTCCTCGTTAAAGTCGTTCAGAAATTGCCACAGTAGTCCCACATCGTTCAAAAAAGTCACATCCGTGTCAACAACTAAGATTTTAGGCACTTGAAAAATTTCAGGCAACACCAGCTTTAGAAGACCGTACACACCGGAGTAGTGCTTATTCGGAATCCAAGACACTCGTGGAATCCAATTCTCGGCTTTATAGTATGAGACGTTCACTACGGTTATCAAGATTTTAAACTGTTTCTATTTCTTGTATAGAACATAATCAGGATGGCCTCTAAAATCTAACAAAAACAAATTCCTCCTTCTTCGGCGTAGAAAAATTTATATTCCAAGTATTCTAAACTAAACTGTATTAATATAAAAATGCAACTTAAAAGCTTTTCAATGATTTCTCAAAAAGTCAAGTAATTAACAACATTTTTTTTAATTGGAGAATTTAATGCGATCAAAATTTAACAACTGAAGGTTGTTAGCCGAAAAACCCGTAAGAGCAAACAAAAATTCACAAAAGACAAAAAACTATTTCACTTTTGCGTATTCGATTGAAACCAAAAGAACAAAAAAAAAACATTTTCATAACACATGTATCGAAAATTTGACTTTCGTTGCCTCCGTAGCGGGTCGAAATTTGTGTTTTCAACCCTAGACTAGAAAGTTCAAACAAGCGACTGCGAAAGTAACTTTACGTCGTAACAGGTATCGAAAGTATATACATTCTACTTTATCTACAATTGCCTGCAGCCATTCTCCCTCTTATCGAACCTCGTTTCGAGAATCGAAGCTAATTTCAGTCTTCACCTTCGATCGTGAAATATTGCCTACGTATTTACAAACAATAAAAACTGTAATATAGACGCAAAGAAGTGTCAGGCATCTCAAGTCAAATTTTCGATACATGTGTTATGAAAAAGAAGTATACGCAACAAGGGGCGAGGCAACAATTTCACTCGTGTGATATCTGCCCTTGCTTCGCTCGGGTAGCTAACTTCACACTCATGCAATTGTCGCCTTTCACTCCTTGTTGCGTAATATACTATTTCATAACATCTGAATTGAAAATTCGACTTCCGATGCCTTCACAGTAGAGCGAAAGTAACAGTTTCAACTCTAGGGTTGAAAGTAAAAAACAATTGATAGTTTTAGGTAGAGAAGGCATCGAAAGTCGAATTTTCAATAGATGTTATGAAAAACAATCGACGTGATATTGGGAGAGGCAGCTAACTTCACACTCGCCAAATTGTCGCCTTTCTCCCCTTGTCACGTAAATTACTATTTCTAGTGTTCACCAAAGTTAAATTTTTCATTTTTCCTGACAATTATAATTTTTTTCTTTAAGTTACAGTGGCTCTTAAATATGAGACAAAAATTCTAACATAAGTCATTTTGCGATTTAAAAATATTTTTTCCCGCTTATTCGTTCAATTGAAATAAATTTCCTAACTCAAATTAGATTTTTCATGATATTCCTTGACCTCTGTTTTACACACCTTTTCCCATCTACACCCTTAATATTTTTTACTCCATTTTTAGTTTCTATAGAAAGCATTTTTTTTGCCCAGGATTCCCAATATTTTTCTGCGTATAGTCATGTATTAATGGACAATTATATCATACAAAACCTCAGGGTCTTTGCTCAAATAGTTTTTTTTTTTTTTTTTGTACGACTGAAGGCATGAACTGACATTGACACGAGATTACAGTTATAATAGTTATAATTTGTATTATATTAATTGAAATTAGTACAAATTGGGCATTTCCATGAAAACACGGACATGAGACTGAGCAATTCAAATAAGTTTTGCATGCTCTCTATGGGATAAAAAATAAAGTACATAGAGTGCTTTTTTCGCTCAAAAGGGTACTTTTTTATTTTTACAAAAAAGTGGCATTAAAAAAAGTGATTAAAAAGAATAAGATCATACCTACAGCAAAGTGATTCAAAGCTGCAACAGTGCTTATTTTATTACAATCTTTCTGAGAGAACAATGAGAACATTAATATTTAAAAAATATTTATATCACAAAAGCGAACAGTGTTTCGCGCGAAAAGAAACCAACGTCATGCTCGACGCATGTGCAGTATCGCGTGGAACCCCCGTTAGGAACAGTGGTTCATACGGCCCTAACTGTTGATATGTTGATTCTAGGAATCGTTTTACTACAACTTCAGACCATGCTCGAAAAAGTCGTAGAATCGGAGTTTGTATGTAATAAAAAAAACTAATTTAACCCTTAAACGGTAACGTCATTTTTGGCACCTTTAAACGGTAACATCGGATCACTCATGTCTGGCGCTTTGAAAGGTGATATAAAGTGCTCTAAAAAATTCCGCAAAATTCATAAAATCTCATTATTATTATGTCTTTGTGAAGAATGCACCATCCTAACTTTGGATGTAATTCTTTTTTTAAATAAAACAGGAAATTAAAGCTTAAGAATGGTACAGTCAACAGCATATATGCCTTAACATTTGTCACTATGATTTTACATTGAATTAGTTCAAAAATCTAGTGACCAATTTTAAGGCATACATGCCGTTGACTGTACCTTAAACAAAAATTGAGATTGTACCTAGACGTAGGTACCTTATACCGAAAACTAATCCGATATAAGTAATTTCGTTATAAGAATAAAGAAATGAATTTGTGGTAATTTTATAAAGTGTTTATTCAATGCTGAGAGAATGATGCTTTACATTC
>JAUEJJ010016786.1:0-13892 GCA_032164275.1 Synergus coniferae | reverse complement strand
TCATCCAACTTTCCGAAATCGAGTCTCAGACTCATTTCAGACTTTTCTTCAAATCCGGCAAACGACAAATAGAAGTATACAATTTTAGTTTACAAAAAATTTCCCAAAAATGGTTCTCTAGTCATTAAAAAATTTACTTGTTTCTTGAAATTCTGGATCGAATGATGTACACTTTGAAAAGTCAAAAAATTTGATTATTTATTAAAAAATGAAAAATAACCCGGTCAAGCTTATCATTTTCATAATTTAAGCAGATTTAAATGTAATCAGAATTAAAAATTTTAATTACGGATCTATGACAATTTTTAACAAAATTTTAGGTACTGAATAGCTGCCTTTGAAAAATTGGCTGACATATAAACATTTCATATGATAAATTGTTCAATATAGATTTTGTGAGAATTTAGGCAGAGGTGACTAAATATGCTTCCAAGAATATCGGTTGTTACCTGCTTTGTAAGGACCAATAAATATTGTTCCTGCCACTTCCTTACGTCTTTTTACTTTTCTTACGAAGTATCAGAGAAGTATGATATTATTATATAAAAAATTTTTGGTAAATTAAGATTCATTCGAAGCAGAATTCAATTATCTTCTTGATTCTTAATCTGAATAAATGATTTGTTCAATTTAACTAGTGTATATTTTTTTTGAATTTTTTCTATTGTCGTATACTACTTAGTAATCCAGAGACAGGCTACCTGCCGCTGTGAGGGTTTAAGCCTTGCCCAAAGCCAGAAGCCTGAACTGTTTTTTTTCAGACTTTTTTTCGCAGTCAGTACGACTGACTTAATTTAAACAAAAAATTCAAGATTTTTTCAAATTTTGTACCCCGACTTTAACTCTTAGCATGATCTAGGGAAATTGTTGTAAAGATTTGAAAATTATACGACATAGTCTAAAATCTTATCTTTACTTTGAGTCAAAGAAACTTAAAAAATATTCAGGGGTTCCCGAGATAAGATTAAAAATGTTCAATCGTATCTGGTTTGAGTTTTAATCGAGGGTCGCGGCTCTCGGCCGGTCTGCTGCTTGTCTCCTTCGTTGAGGCAAGACCGAATAGGCCACGCACAGAGGCGGCGAAATAAATACGAAATTCCAAATAAATTATTTATATGGAAAACACTCAAAAATATTAAATATTTAATCTAAATCATTGAAAATAAGTGTAAATTACAATAAATATTTTTAAATATTTAAAATAATTTGAAATAAAAATACTAATGAACAGAATCAAAAGTACAAGAGGGCCCCACTCAAGCATCACTTCTGTGTGTAGCCTATTCGGTCCTGCATCAACGAAGGAGACGAGCAGCAGACCGGCCGCCGAGAGCCTCGATCGTCGATTAAAATTCAACCCAGATACGATTGAACATTTTTAATCGTATCTCGTGAACCCCTGAAGATTTTCTTATTTTCTTTGGCTTAAATTAAAGATAAGATTTTAGGCTCTATGTCGTATAATTTTCAGATTTTTGCAACAATTTTCCTAGGTCAAGCTAAAACTTAAAGTCGAGGTGTTATTTTTAATAGAGATTGCGCCAGTCGTACTGAAAATTTCCGACGATTGTGTACATTTTCAAATATTCATATTCAAATCAAATTAATTTATGTGCAATTTTTATATACAGACACATATGCAGAAGGTGTAGAAAAATTAAAAATCTTAACGCTTCAAGAGTATGCGTATTCAATTGATTCCGAAATTGATTCGGCAGGAAAAGCTGCTCTTCTCGCAAACAAGATTAAAAAAATTGAAAAATTTGAAGATCTGGATTCAGTTCATGATGTGCCAACACTGTGTTAATTGTTCGAAAATAAAGGTAAGTAGTTCAAGTTTTTATCTTTATATCACGCTGATAATATGTTGCACTGCTTTTTGAATATTGTATTAACAAAGATTTTGACATCTTTTTATAGATAGTCAACCACAACTCATACAAAGATTTTCAAGAAAAAGGTAATGTTCATTTTAAAACGTTTTTTAAAGTGGTTCTTAAAGTTACTAACAGATTTTACTATTGTTACAGGCAGTGATGTTGTTCGCAGTGAACCCGCTAAGAAGCCAAGAAAAATGGAAAGCAAATATAAACCATTCTATGGAAAAGAAAAATGCTTTAGAGAAATTTATGGTAAACAAAATTACTTACATCATCTAAGGGGTTACGGTCAGTCGCAAGGCAAAAAAACGATTTCTTTGAGAATTTTGGTTGAAAACAAGTTTTATTACTTACTAACAAATGTTCTACAGTTCGAATAATACACATTCCAGTGGGCAAAAAGACACTGACATCCTGGGGACAAAGTTATCCTTAGGACATCCATGTCAGTCCAATTGATGTCCAAAAGATGTTTCATGTCTTAAAGACGTCTTTTGGACGTGATCCGTCTTTAGGACATCAATATTAGACTGACATGGTCGTCCTAAGCACGTCAATGCCTTTTTTCCCGCTGGGATTTTAAGAAGTTACAGTAGCTTTTCGAAGGGTAAAAATATCGATAAACAAGCAATTTATAGCCAAATTGTCAGGGGACCAAAAAAAGGTGTTCTGCGATGTTTAAAAAAATGATCCAAATTTGGTAATCGTCCGTAGAACCGTTCGGGAGATATCATGCGCACTGCAAAACAACTTTCTTTGTCCTATGGGAGATTGGCATTTTTGTAGACGAGATGGACAGCGATAACTTATCTGCAGATTCTTATGAAAAAGGTAGGATTTTAAGACATTTTTTAAGGCCATGTATTACTTATCCGATTTATACTTTACTGAAAGTTTTTTCTTCGTAACGTTACTTCTAAACCAGATAAATGTACCTTAATGTTATAGCTTTAATTGTAGGAATTTTCAATTTGATATTAATAAATTTAGAACTAACGTTGCAGAGAAAAAAATTTCGATAAAGAAGGGATCGGATAAGTAATACATGGCCTTAAAATGTTTCTTAAAGTTGCTAACAGATTTTACTATTGTTGCAGGCAGTGATGTTGTGTCTGATGTTCAAAACAAAACCGACGAATACAAAAAGGAAATTAGGGTACAACTACGAACATATTATACCTATGGGGAAGAAAAAGGTAAATTATTTTTATTTTTAATGCTCATCACTACCTTACCGACATTTTTGTCTCTACAACTTGACTTTTAAATTTACTGAAATATCAAATTGAAAATTTCTAAAATAATATTTTTTTTATTAATATAAATATTTAGGATTTCAAGACATTTTTTAAAGTGTTCCATAAATAAGTTACTAACAGATTTTATTATTCTTGCAGGCAGTGATGTTAGACCTGATGTTCGAAATAAATCTACGTATAAAAAAAGAAAAGTAGGAAACAACTGCGAACATACCTATGGGGGAGAAAAAGGTACCTTATTCATATTCATACTTCTCATCACTACCTTACCGACATTTTTGTCTCTGCAAAATTACTTTTAAATTTACCACTGAGATATCAAATTGAAAATTTCTAAAATTAAATAAAATATCCGAAGGTAAGTTTATGTGGTAAATATTTTTATTAAAATAATCAAAATTAAAAAAAACGTTGTTTATAAATGTAAATATTTATGACAAGATAAAAGTACTTTAAGGGGGTCTCCTGCTTTAGAAAGCTCAAAAAAATACTTTTTTCCAGAATTTTTTTGGAAGGGAAAAATGTACTGAGCCCAGCGAACTCTGAGGTATAGTTTAATCAATATTTAGTGGGTACCAAACAATTTTTTTGACATGAAATAATAAATTACTGGCAATTCATCATCCTATTCCATGAGCGCCTCGCCACTGCAGTCTTCAATCAGCATACTCGTAATTCTTCTCTGAATCAAATAACCTAAGAAAATTTTCAATTAAAATATATTTTTATTTTGTGTAAACCAAGAAATAACAGAAAAAAATCGTGAAATTATAGATTTTATGGCACTTTAAAGCGTTTTTTTTTTTCTAAAAAAAATTTTGTTTAAGCCTGATAAAAGTTATAATTTCACAAATTTCCTTTTTTTTTTGGTTCATACAAAAGAAAAATATATATGCCAATTAAAATTGTTTTTGGGTTTTTTGTTTCATACATGCTGCATCGTGTATGCCGATTAAAGACTGCCTAGAAAAAATTAGTTATCAATATTTGCCTTGACTGTCATCGACTTTTGGTTAGCAAAAAGTTTTCAAAATATTTTATTAACGTTTTTTAAAATCTGAAATACTTTTTACTGAAGAATTCTAAAACAATTTCTGAAATTTTCCTTGACTTTTAACCACTCTGAAAATCAAGGAAAGTTTTGAAAGCTTTTTTAGAATTCTTTTCTGAAAACTAATTGTGATTTTAAAAAACGTTAATGAGATACTCGTATATGAAAACTCTTGTTCTATCCAAATAGGCTGAAGGATTTGCAGTAGCTTATTATTTCATAATGAAAAAAAAATATTTTTTCACAAAATATGGAATAAAATATACCTCAAAATCACTATACTCCCTCTGAACGCCAGTATGAACCAGAATTCGCATGTGTCGAGTGCTCATTGAAGTTAAAAACATGGATATTGAAAAGTTGCCATAAAGTACGAATTTCCATACCTGCTCCGATGATATGGCATCATCAGCCTTACCATAAACTGAACGACTACTGTTTTTGTAAAACAGATGTAAAAACGCGAAAACGCATAAAATATGCCGATGTTGTGACTGTAACAAAACCCGAAGTCATGAACAATATGGTTGACTCAACCACAGTTCAGGAATTGAAGAATATACAACTCGGTAATCATGGTCAAGCTGATGATCATGAAGCTGTTGATAAAGAGTACCTTCCGTCTACATCAAGTTCAAGAAAACGACATGCAGTATGAAATGTAGACTTTTTCAGGATCTTACATCACGTGATTTATGTCTATCACGGAGACAGTCTGAGGTCATCGCTTCTCGATTGAAGCAATGGAATTTGGTGGAAGATGACTTTAAGGTCACGCTGTCCCGTAAAGATGATCGAATTTCTTTCAGAGAAATTTTCAAAGTTGATGAACAGAATGAAAAACTCGTTTATTGTTCAGATGTATCTGTACTATTCGACCTCTTGGACTACGATCACGTATCAAGTGAATGGCGACTTTTCATTGATGGATCGTGCGTGAGTAATTACTCTCTCAATATTATGAATTGTATTCATCATATTCCTTACTTGAATCTTGAAGTTCAAATTCGTATGATTTTTTAGGTTTGAAAGCTGTGTTATTACACAATGAAAATTTTCCATCAGTTTCATTAGCATACGCAACTGATATGAAGGAAACGTACGAAAATTTGGAAAAAATACTTCACCGCATCTATTACTCTGCATATAATTGGCAAATAGTCAGCGACTTGAAAATACTAACAATTTTGTTCAGAATGCAAGGTGGGTACACCAAGTATCCCTGCTACCTTTGTGAATGTGATAGTCGTGCCCCGGATAGGTATGCAAAAACTACATGGCCATCACGTCAACTCTTTACAATTGTCCAAAAAAATGTTTTGCACCCTCCACTAGTACGAACAGAAAATGTCATCCTACCACCACTACACTTGAAACTTGGTTACGCGAAGCAGTTTTTGAAGAAATTTAGAGTCGACGGAGAAGTGTTTTGTTACCTGAAAGAAGTTGCATTCCCTAAACTGAGTGATGCAATGCTAAGAGGAGGTAACATATGATTCTTATTTGTTGATAGTCGAGAGTTCATTACTTTCCTACATTTTTTTTTTTTTTAAGAGCAGTATTGTTAATTTTAGGGATCCTTGTCGGGCCTCAGATTCGGAAACTTATGCGAGACGAGGAATTCGCAAACAAGCTGAACGCAGTGGAAAGACGAGCATGGGAGAGTTTCATTCAATTATGTAAAAAGTTCTTTGGAAATAACAAGACCCCTGATCATGTTGAAGTCGTGCACGAATTTTTGAGTGCATACGAGAAAATGGACTGCAACATGTTGAAAAAGATCCATTTCCTGCACTCATATTTGAATTTCTTTCCGGAAAATCTGGGCAAGATGAGTAATGAATAAGGTGAACGATTTTACCAGGAAATAGAAGCCATCGAAAAACGTTTTCAAGGGAAGAGTTCCATCAACATGCTTGCTGATTACTGCTGGTCATTGAAACGAGAAACCAGTGATGAATCATACAAACGGAACAAGTCAAGCAAGCATTTTTGACTCAGATAATTCCTATAATAATGTTAGGTGTACAACTTTTCTTCGGCGGTTTTTTCCACAAATTTGAGGTTATATTTTTAACCTGTTTATGATGCAAAGTATTGTCCGTTACTAGCTACTACTTTTTGCCATCTTTCTGTCAATTGTCGGATACCATCTCGAAAAAACGATGCATCTTTTGAGGTGATCCACGAATCGATCCATTCTTTCACTTTTTGATAAGAGTGGAAATGCTGCTCAGCTAGGCCATATGCCATCGATCGGAACAAAGGAGCAATGTCTGGAGAATACGGCGGGTGGGGTAAGACTTCCCATTTTAGGATTTCCATGTATGTCTTGACGGGTTTTGCAACATGTGGCCGAGCATTCTCATGTTGCAGGATAACTTTATCGTATCTCTATCGGTACTGTGACCGTTACTACTTCAATGCACGGCTCAAGCGCATCAATTGAGTTCGATAACGGTCCCCTGTGATGGTTTCACTCAGTTTCAACAGCTCATAATATATCACACCTAGCTGGTCCCACCGAATGCAAAGCATAACCTTGGCATCGTGAATATTCGGTCTGGCCGCTGACGTGGAGGTATGTCCGAGCATTTCCCATGATTTTCTGCGCTTGGGATTGTCGTAGTGGACCCATTTTTCATCACCGGTCACGATGCGATGTAAAAACCCCTTCGAATTCTGTCTTTGAAGCAGCTGTTCACAAGCAAAGTAACGGCGTTCAACGTCTCTTGGCTTCAATACGCAAGGAACCCAATTTCCTTGCTTCTGAATTATTTCCATGGCTTTAAGGCGTTTCGAAATTGCTTGTTGGGTGACTCCCAATGATTGGGCTAATTCTTCTTGAGATTGGCACGAGTCTTCAGCAAGTATAAATGCCTCCAGTGCGGCATCTTCGAAAATTTTCTTTCTTCCTCCGCGATGCCGCTCCTCGACATCAAAATCACCGCTCTTAAAGAGTTGAAACCACTCTTGACACGTTCTTTCACTAAGAGCAGCCTCATCGTGAACACTTGAGAGCATTCGATGAGCCTCAGCCTCAGTCTTCAAATGAAAGAAGAAAATCAACACTTCCCGCAAATTCCGAGAATTCGGCTCGAAAACTGACATCTTCGATTAAGAATACACTTCTTATCCAAACACAAATTCACTAATGTGATGCTGTCGTTATGTTAATAGATGTCCAAGCTTACTGTATGAAATATTTTACCTGCCTGTTTTAACCGGTACTTACCGCTGCAGCTATCTATCGAAAAACCGTAGAAGCAAAGTTGTACACCTAATAATTTATAATTAATAATAATACACTATAATGAATAAAAATTACATATCTATAATAACGGTTGCTATCAATTTCATTCCTCACAACGAATCCTAATTCAAATTTGACGTCAACTACGTACATACAAATTTACTAAAAAGTTCTTAAAATATTAAAATGCATACAACTCCTTCAGTTTTCATCGAACTTGATTCAAGAATAGCTCATTCGACCCGGAATTAAATTTACTTTCAAAAAATTGTATTGAAAAAAATCTCCAAGATCGAATAATATCCTAAAATTATCGTCAAACTTGAAAAAATGTAAAAAAAAATCGAAAAATCGGAAATTCTTTCAACTACAGTCTCGTCAGTTTTTATTTCGACAAAATGCGAAATAGATAGTCGGAAAGGTGTACATTTCACCTTTCAAACCCAAAAGAAAATTGTAAATCGGATAAAAATTAGAGAAGTTGTGAGTGATTGTTCACATGAAACTACCCAAAAACCGTTTTTTGCCCATAAAACGAGATTTTGGGGGTGTATTTGAAATTTCTCCCCTACCAATTTTCTTAGTTATACTAGACCTACAAGTTGTGATAGGTCTCCATAAAAGTATATTTCGTTCTTTTTTGTCACACAGTGCTATCACCACTCTTGCACTCACTCGCACGAAAAACAGTTCTTTTCACTTCCACGTTTCGCGAGTTCTTCTCTGGTGTCATGTGAAAACATGTTAAAGGGCTTTCAACCGAAAGGAGTAACGGCGATTAAATCCGCAACACCCTTCCCTTAAGTTTTTTCACGTAATCCCGGATCACAATGTATACAACGCTAATTCCTCCTTGTTTTGATATTCAAGGAGATATTAGCATCCTTCGCTTTTGATTTTTACTAGAAAATCTGTATTGAGGAATCTTGGAATAAGATTCTCGCTTCCGTGAGCCGTTTCGAAAAGAGGCCGCTATGACGCTCGACGGCAGATTTTCAAAGTTTTGGATTGCCGAAAGGAAAGTTGAATGGGACGTTTCCGTCCTGGCACTTTTGATTGCAGAAAATTCTAGATATCACGAAATCCTAGGAGATTATCCGGCCACTTGGTATCTCGATTTCCTGGGAAATTCTCCAGCCACTTGTTATTTTTCCTACCTCGCTCTGTTTCCGAACAGTACAGCGGTTATCGGGCCTTCAGGGTCAAGTTTATACCTCGCTCAGTTTTCAATAGGATACCTCGATTATTCTCTACAACTCAATAGCCAAGCCTGATTCTTTATTCATTCAAGCGGGTAAAATTTTGAAAGATTTACGTCCCCTCGTTCGAAACATACTTCTGAATCCTTGAGATAAATTTCGAGTTTTTCCGCCCTTTTTTAAGAATTCTCAAATCGAGAATTGTAGTCGGTTTACCTTCTCTTATTCGCGAAGAGATTGATAATGAATCCTTAGATCTTCTCGTTCTCCTTTGTGCGATCAATGGAACGATATTAATTCCGTTGAAAGATTCGTGTTGAGCCAGAAGTAAACTTTAGAATTTCCGTAAGAAACAGCGCGAGTTAGCGAATTTATTTCTCGAGACGGGCGTCCAATTTCCTCAACCGATGGTTTCAAAATCGTGAGACTTCTCTACCCGAGGAAGAAGCTCATTAGACTGCGTTGATTGTCAGTAGGTTTGAAGGGATTTTTTGTTTTATCAGGAGTCTCTAATTGGAGGAAGGAATATGGTGTGATTTCCGAGGTTTTAGAGTGAGAGACTTCTGTCCTGCACGTGTAGGAATTTGCAGAATTGCAAGAAGATACGAATGTCTCTATTCATTGCGCATATGAACAGGAAATTCGCTCAGCATTTATGACTTTCAGAAATTTTATCAATTCGCAGTTTTTCTTGGAAGAAATAATTGCAAGTTTTATTTTTCAATTCAATATCTTTTTAGATTCGAATATACATTATGGTAAATAAAACTTTTATGACATTAAATAAATAATCGGAAATTAGTGAGCATCAATATGTTGAATATATGAGTCAGAGTCCTGAGAGTACGGAAGGACGAAACTGGAAAACGGAATGTCGAATACGGAACGAGAGTGTGACTACGAAAGGCACGCATAGAGCCACATTAATCATTTGTATATGCTCGTCTCGAAAAATAAAGTCCACACACACGCATATTCAACTAAGACGGATGGAAGACTCAAGGGAAAGACGGCACGGTATGACTGTGTGCGAGCGTAGCGAGTACTAAAGCGTATAATCGGCCTTAATAATCTTATTGGGCAGTAGAATCAGTTTTGGCTCTCGTAAGGCACATTTATAATTAGTTTGAATTTGAAGCTAATTTTCACAAACAAATCATTTAATCAGATACTCGGATAAGATGCTAAAGTACAAAACAATTTCTCTATTGATTAAAGATACTGAAATATCCCACAAAAATAATACTCGTAACAAATAAAGACCATATGTTAAAAATTACTATTGTTATAAAAATTTCAATAAACAATTAGAAAATTTTTATGATGTTCATGAAAATAAGCATTAAGTAATAGCCCGAAAATTATGGTATTTTTAAAGATGTTATTGGAGTGTAGGAGGTGGAATCACTTCAAGGATTGATGTTTGTAATGAACCACGGTCCAAAATCAGCGGATGAATGCAATTCACGTATTCTTTCTAATACAATTTACGTGCTCTTGCATTACGCCAATCAACATAATTTTGCTTGATATTGCCTATGCGTCTTATTGTTCCAAGCTCTTGAAGGTAATCTTTTGAAACATCGCACCACGTGTTAGGATACATGCTACTAGAAGAAATGTTTCCTGTCAGAATATTTGCTAATTTTATGTTTTTCCAACACAGAGAGAAAAATCTAGCTTTGAAATTATGAAACCTTTCATGCTTTCAAACCATGTAATGTTACATGCTTCAAAAGCATAAATTTCACGAGTTTAACCCGTGAATTCATAGTTCGAAAGCAAAGAATCTTTCACGGATTAAAAGGATGGCATCCATGCTTTAGACGCGTGGGGTTCGTGGTCCGAACCCACGAAGTACATCGTTTAAAAGCTAGCGAGAGTTCACGCTTCAAACCCATGAACTTCATCGTTTAAAACGGTGAATCTCTTGACTTCAAGTGTTTAGGCCACGTGGAAAGAGAAAGAGTGGGCGTGGCCTAAACACTCGAAGTAGGGTAGAGTGGGGCGGGATGGTCAGGGTGGGGGAAATGAGACACTTAATTTTCTTGTAGGCTATATTATACATTTTTTTGTAACTTTTTGTAATAATATCAAATATATTTTTATCCTACACACCTTTCTAAAAAAATTTTCGCTTAATGTTGAATAAATTTTTATAAAAGGGGAATTGAAATTTACAGACCTCTATTCGCTTATTTTGCCTTTTGTTTAAAACGCCAAGATTTAATGAAAATAAAACATTAGATGTTTTTCCGACAGTTATTTTGTTTGATTTTGACTAAAATTGTAGCTTAATTGGATTTTTTTCATGTCATCTGTAGTTATTAATGGTCCTTCTGAAGTTTCGTTACCTGAAACCTTCCCAGCTATTTTTAAAGATTTGCCACGTGCCTAATAAAATGATATTGTAGATTCCTTCATATTTTTTTTTATTTTTTCATTCACTAAAGAGGAAATTATGTGATCGTGCTTTTTCGAAGTACTCTTCAATATAAGTTCTTTCAAATTTTACATCTCTTTTCTGAATACCCTTCTTAGCAGTGTCTTTTAGAAACACTTATAAGAATACCATTTTAAAAAATCAAACAAATGTAAGGACAAAAAATAATCATTCAAAATAGATGTAAAAGTAATTAATACAAAAATAAAGTGAATTATTTATTAAAACACGTGTCATAACGACTTAAAAGAAAGTAGTAAAATGTCACCTTTCATCTCATTCGAAGATCTTATATTCATTCTTTTTTTGAATAGTAATAAATATGGTACCACTGTTTCACGATTACGTACACAAATCATTCTTAATTTGATGTACGTGAACATTGTAGGCATTACACAGAGTGTTTGGTAACCGTTCGTCCTCAGCATTATATTCGAAGACACCATTTATGAAAGCCTCCAGCCTCCAGTATTCCTTTCGGTACTATTCTTCTCATTTTAGCACTTTTACGGCCCTTTTCTTTTGCAACAAATGAAAAAAATTTTCCCACGATATATATTGTGTTTTGCAGTAACGTTCGGCATTGTGAATCATTTATAAACAGTTACAACTAGTATTATAGAAAATACCAAGTGTAATAGTATTTACGCTTAACATGTCAACTTATTGTACATACCTTATCTTGTTTCGATGCGAAAAAATTAAATCTTATCAACTATATACTCACTGATCTATATAATAACTGGACAGCGGATGCCATGTAGAAGTGTTGCGACTAATAGAATGCCATTTTGATTAGAACTATACCCAGTTTTGGGAAACTTCGTGGACTGTTTGGCAACATTTGGTTCGATATGTTTTCGACATATGTTCGATATATGATATATGTTCGATATATTTTTGTTGCGAAGAACCAAATGCTGCCGAACAGTTCACGAAGTTTCCCGAAACCGAGTATAATTCTAACCAAAATGGCGTTCTATTAGTCGCAAAAATCGTGTTCCATCCGTGATCGAGGATTTTGGTATTGAGCTTAAAATACTTCTGGGATGCCTGGAAATCAAATCCCAAATTACCAGAATTTCTATTAAAACCTCGTTCAAGCACACCGTAAAAGATTTCCACATGTTTCACCATTAAAAGAATACAAATAACATTAGATGACACTTGTTATATTTTTATTTAAAAATAAAAATGTCCGATGAGTAGTAAAGGCAAGAAAAACTGTTCAAGCATTACCTAAAGAAACTTTTTGGAGACCAACTAAAAGCCTTAAATTACTTAAATGAGTAGCAGCAATAAAGGAATCAATCAATTTGTCTATTGTTCATTGTTACGTAATTTAATATTGTTAAATCTTCATATCTTTCTCTTTTTATACATAATTTTAAAATTATTTAATGGACACATTTTCGTAATTTAACATTGAGAGCATGTGATGATTACCATAAGAACAAATTTAGTATCACCATCTTATGTTCACAGTAATAAATATTTTTCGCTAAATTTTGGTTATTTATCTCCGCTTCGTACAGACACAGGTAAATAAACTAATTTTAGTGAAAAATATTCACTATTGCAAAAGGAAAAATGACGAAATTAAATTACTCTCACGATAAACTATCACCTGTGCTTCACAGCACTGATGTCTATATGAATTAGAAACATTTGAAAGAGATTCCAAAGATTTTTTAAACCTCAGGGAAAAGTTGATCAAAAGTAAATGGTTTAACTATGCTGTTTGAAATTTCAAGGAAAGCTTCTGATAAGGCTTTCTCTATCAATGGCTGAATTTCACGCACGAATGAATCAAAATTATTATTGATAGCACTGTTAACAACATCACCAAGGACACGCTCGCCTCCAAAAAGGTTTTCCAAATTGAGGCTGCCTTTTCCGATAGAGATCTTCATTCGAAATTCGGAGATCTGCACATGATCTTCGTCGGAGGGACCCTTGCTGCGGGTGGCTTGTATTCTGACGGCACCAGTACAACTGGTAAAGTTTCCTGTCATAGGGCCAGACCCTTGAATCGGCAATAACAAAACTCGACCATTAATCGCATATTGTCCTACAATGTACAGATGTGGCAAGTCAACGTCCACGGCAATACGTAGTTGATTCAAGTCCACCCTGCAACAAAAGTAAATATTTTTAAAAATTCAGTTGTAAAAATATTGTACATAATTTATACATAAGATCGATTGTACAAATTTACAGTGTGTCCCATAGAAAGTGTTAAAAATAAAATTGAAATTATCCCAATACACTGCGACTCACATTGTGGTCAACTATACAGGGTGTTTTATGAGCAATCTTGTTGAATGAAACTACAATTAAGGTAAATGCACCTATTTGCGTCAGTGTAAGGGTTACGACAGAATTTAAAACCAATACAAAAGTGCAATCCATTCCGATTCGCTAAATGAATTATTACTGATCTAAGAATATATATATATATATATATTATATTATATTATATTAGAGACATTTTTTTGTTTTGACAAATTTATACAAATTACACCAGAAAATTTGAAAATCACGCGAAGATGTTATTGTACGTCGTTGCGACAGTCTGATTCGCTTTTGGATGTATTTGCGTTCAACTTGTCGCCCCTACTTGCGTCAGGATGCAAACTGGTACTTGATGCGACAGAATTGTAAAATCCTATTTGCGTCCGCTCTTCAGAGGTTATGATAAACTCTAATTATTCCGATCAAACTTATGTTACTTTATAGGTTTTACCACAGGAAAAAAGCAGTGCATATCGAAAGACTGATATATTTTTCCCATCAATTACGACCAT
>JAUEJJ010016664.1:0-13934 GCA_032164275.1 Synergus coniferae | reverse complement strand
ATTTGCAAATTTGCGTACTAAGCGACATAGATTATTCTTTTATGAATCCAAGCATACCAAATAAGTCATATTTTACACTATACTTTTGGAGTAACAATCCTGCTACGATAGGCTTACGAAAGCCCCAGTACACAGTCCTCTTAAATCCGAGCTGTCGGACAGGGCTGCCCCAGTGTTGCACAATAAGTGCTCAAATATGTGGATTTCTAGGGTTACGCTTGGCGGTATACATTGTTTTAATAATTTAACATAAGTTTTCATTTAATTTTAGATGGTCTCAGGGATTGTTATTTCATCAAGCGTTTATCGATTGTGCAAGAGCTGCTATACTTCTACCTCTTGGTTCCAGTATACTTCATTGCCAACCAGTTAATAAATGTTCCTTAGTTGAAACAGCCTTTTTGCTGCTAGTTACTGTATCAACAGTAAATATGTTAACTACCGTACTTAACGATAGTCCAATATTTCCAGAGTGTGATGATGAAGCTGATTTAACAGGTCCTTTATTGATGGATTCACCACAGGTAAGTTGATTCATAATAACTGAATGTTTATTATTAAGATGTGTTAAAGGGTCTACCCACTTTACAAATTTAAAAAATCAATCTTTATAAATATTTTTTTGAGAACTTTATATTATAGATATTGATATGAAAATTGCTAGGCTACGTAAATATACTCGAAATACAAAAATAAATTTTTCTAATCTTATTTTATACACTTTTTATAGATGAAAAAATGGTGGTGAGTCATAGGTACGCAAAAAGTTCCTTGCTGATAAAATTTCGGGGATGGACTGACAAAAAAAGAAATTCAAATGGTTTTAGAATCAGTATGTTAATGGCTATAGCCCATATTAGGCGACTTTTTATTTTTGCGCTATATCTAGTATAGTTGTAAAGAATATGAGGTAAAAATCTCATAAGGATCGATGCGTTGGTTTCGGAGATTGTACCAACAATGCATCGGAAAACGTTGTTTTGAGAAAAACATGTTTAAACTTTTTTAACGCATTGACTGCCGCCGCATTTCGATGGTTTGACCCAGGCGCCGGTGTAAACTTTTCATCATGCATTACCGGTCACCAGTGACCCCCACGGCAGTCAACGTGTTAAAATGAAAAATCCTAAAAAAATCTTACCTGTGCTTAATCAGCCATCTTTGCACCATGCAGTATTCCTTCTGGTGCTTCATAATACTTAAAAATCGATTTTTTTGAGTTTGTAAAGTACGTAGACCCATTAACCTTATTTAGTTACTCCTTTCTTAATTATTTGTCATAAAAAAAATTTATATTGCGTTGAGAAAAAAAAAACAAAGATCCCTTGCAAAAATATTACAGAACAATTTTGAAAATGTTCAAAAACAGAAAGTAACATGTTTTAAAAATATTAGGTTAGAGTTTAGTAACAATTCTGTAACAATTCTAGAGATCTGTTACTAAAATTCTATGACAGGTATGGAATAATTATAGAATGTTGTTTCTAACGGGGAAGAAATGGGGAATAGAAATTTTTGAATACCGAGAGTTTTGTTGAATAAACGAGAAAAATCCGTAAGATTTTTTGTACTTTCACGTGAAGTACTCGGCACCTGAAGATCCTCGGGCGTGACGTTAGAAATCGAAAGGATCCCGACACTAAAAATAGGCGAGGTCTTCGCGTTAGGTGACGTCGTCGTAGTTTGGACAGTGTCAAATCGATAAATTGCCTCAATGTAGAATGTGACAACGTCGGCGTCTTCTTCTAGGCGTAGGCGATAGTTAAAAAGGCTCGATAGTAAAGATGTCGGCGACAGGTAAAACCTCATCGGTGTTCTCCTTTAGGCGTCATTCAGTTTATGGTGTGGCAATTTTGGGCACTCGTGTACACAAGCGCGGAAGGAAGAGGTCGGTCACTGCTAGAAATATATTGAAAATTCAACAAGTCTTACTACAAAAGTGGTTAAAATTCCATTACTGTAGAGTATTAAAATAAGATTCATATACTGCAGTTAAAAATCAATCATATAATTGAAAATATATGTACTGCGAATTAAATTTAAGCAGCAGTGGTTGAAACCGTATGCGCAACTGTGCTTCGCACATTTGAGTAGAGATTCCCGCTCGAAAGACTGTCAATTTTCTTTGCCTCACTCTATTTAGAAAATGAATTTTTGCTACATTTCGAAGTAAGTGAATAGACAGTGGATATCTTGAAGATAGAAGAAACAAAAAAGATTCAATCATATTACCAATGGGTAATATAATTATGATTATCTTTGACGGGTATGACGTATTCTTATATTCGTAATGAAATATAACCCAAAACCGCATCCTAGATAGCAATTTTTGCGGCATACTAACTGCACAGTGCCGGCAGGTTCTGCGAATAGATCATTTAACCGGTGGAGTTATCCAAGGGAAAAAGGGGGGATTTCGAAAGCAGGACTGCCGAGAAGAAGGTGTAGTCAAAAAAGATATCAGGAATAAAATAAAACCCTATATTACATAAGCCACTACAAGCCAGATACCGGCAAGTGACCTCGCCATCGGAGCCGTTACCAGCAGAGAACCAGGGCGTCTCGCCCTCCGGAACCAGACCGTCCTTGGCCACAGGAACTCCTGGAGATGAGGTAGGGCGTCGGCGTTCTCCGTGACGTCGACGTCCTCTTGGGTGTGACACTTTACTTCCGGGGAGCGGCTAACTCAAACCGGGTCGAAACTGTAAGCGTCAGGCAGAGATAGACAGGCAGCGACTGATAGACTACGACAGACGGAGACTGACGATTGACTTAGCAGAAGCGAGTCACTCTGTGACTCGCGCACTGCGACTCGGGGACCTTCGGGTCCTCCCATCATTGATTGGATCTCTGGCCGATCAATACTCGGTTCATTGTCGATTATGGAGAGGACCTACGTAACCTCCGTGTTACACCCCCTCCCCCTGTTAGAGCACGGTCTTATGCCTCCAACTTTGCATAAAACTGGGCTGTGCTCCAATCCGGGCTCCGTTCCAATATGTGAGAATAACTCCTGCTCTCAAACCATCCACGGACCACTTATAGGCTCATCTTTAATCACACTGTCCTCACTTGTTTCATCTTGGTTTCTATTCAACATCCTAGTTGAAACCTGTAACAAGGAAACAAAACAAAATTGTCCGGTCTGGAGTTCAACTTTCGTTACCGTCCAATACGAAATATATTTGCTTCTCTGCAACGAAATCAAAAAATCTTGTGTCCATTTGGTAGCGCTATGACTGTTTATTAGTGAACTCCAAGTCTCACTTTATTCCTTGTAAAGTGGAAGACTACTTGTCGAACCTCAATTGTATTTTACTAAGGGTACTATTTTTTTACCCACTCGGTTCTTCTCCATAATCACTACTTCCTGGTTCTTCCAGGTTACCAGAATTCTATCCACACCGTCTCTTGAGTCAACCTTTGCCAGGACAGTGAGTTCATTCTGTCCTGAGTTATGTGAGTCTTATAAACGTTAAACCAATACATGCCATGCGCTCTCATCATCTCAATCTCCCTTTTTATGAAAGCATTTAAATATTAGGTGTACAAAAATGTTTTTCTCGTTTTTTATAATGAAACAGTTATTTATAAAAATGAAATAAAGTACAGATGTTATTAAATATAGTGACCATTAGCTTCTACTACTTTCTTCCAACGCTTAGGCAGTGTATGGATTCCTTGGCGGAAAAAGGCCTGGCCCTTTGACGCTATGGATTCATCGACTGCTTTCCGTACTTCATCTTCATTCTGGAATCGCTGCTCCACTAAGTAGTTTTGTAGGGATCGAAGAAGGTGATAGTAACTTGGGGTAATGTCTGGTGAGTACGCCAGATGGGGTGAAAGGGCATAGCAAGATAAGCATGTGTGTGTTGTCCCCTCATGTATTTGATTGAAATTTGTACAATAAGTTAGCATTGATATAAGATTAAATTTCCCCGAAGATTAGAATTTAAAAAAAATTTTATGGGAGTTATGGGGTTTATAAGGTAAATTAATAAAAATTAATTTCTCGAGAATGGCTAAACCGATTTTGATGAAAAAATATATGTTATGGGACTCGATGGAACAATTTTAGAAAAATTTATTCATTTATTATGTTGACTGGAAGTTCTACAAAAAAATTTTTAATTCTTATGGAATTTTTCTTTATAGGATGTCTTTGAGACACAACCACCATCTTCTCTATAAATAATGCTTAGACACTCTTTTAAAACATCTTTTAAAACATTCTGAAAAAAGTATGGTAAATGTGACAGCAATTAAAGCGTTGAATTTTGGATTTTCAAAATATGCACAAAAATCACAAATTAATTGAATATTTTTATTATATTAGATTTGAAATAATATAATAAAACTTTAATATCAAAAGATCTCTCATAAACAGTAACTTTCCAAATTTCAATTTTCGCGAATATAAACGTTTTTTGAAACATAAGTTTAAAAAATTTTAATTCAAAAAAGTTTTGTAATATAAATTGTTAAGAACTAACACGGTCTCCTGAAAAGAAATTAAAGAAAACTAAAAGAAAAGTATTTTCTGAACTCTTTAGGATGCTCGAAAACTCCCGGTAGTGTGAAAGTAGAGTTCTCTTATGTTGTGTCGCCGGAGGTACCAATCACTCAGGATTGTTTCCTGAATGCTTTTATTTTTATGTGGGAATCCATTTTTAATTGCTGTCCGTTTGGCGGACTACCTTATCATCTGAAATTTTAGACCAGAGAGGGGTTGTAAATAATTTCTTATGAGACTCAATTCATTTCGGTTTTCATTAACGTGTGATTTACATAATTTTTAATTTGGTGTCATTCAGACATTATTTGTATGAAACCTTGAACATTGTGTAGAGCAATAATCGGTCAATAATTCGCTGAGCTAGGCGTCACCACAATTTGAAAAACGTGATTTCGAGAATAATGCGTTTGAAAAAAATTCCGAAAACTAAAAATTTGGAAGTTTTCAATAATGTAGAGTGCTTACTGATCAATCAGCGATTCCACCACCATGTAACCATCCCTCTTCTTCCTCATAGTCATCATTTTGAGCTTGCAACAACTCTTTTCTTTCTTTTCGGTCTTCTTTTTCAATTCTGGAGGCTCACGCTCATAGAATCGGAATGAGTTTGAATTTCGCTTTGAAATTTCTTGAGCATGCTTTCGAATAGTTATGCTAACGATTTATGCAATAAAAAAAAATTTATTTTTTGAACTGTTTAAACCGGGTGCTTCCCTTAAATCAAATGTCACATGTATACCGATTTGGGCTTTGGTATATTCTTTTAGTGTCCTAAAATGAAGGTAAAGTTCGTTAGTCAACCATTTTAGAAATAAATTCAAAAGGTTAGAGCATTTTGAAAATTTTTGAGACCACTTTTTCAAATTTACAAATTCTATTTACTGAAATTTTTATTACTCAGAAAGTCGAACGATTTACCCATATGAATTTTTCCGATTAAAAAAAATTTTCAGACATAATATTTCGAAAAATTAAAAAAACCATAGAAAATCAATATTTGAAGCCAAACTACGCACGATATGAAAAAATTCAAGAGAAGAAAAATGTTTCTTTTTAAACGCCCTACAAGCTTAGCATAATGTAAATGCACTGGTAATCATCACCTTGAGCCAAATTCGAAATTAAAAATAAGCATAATTGTATTTATAACAGAATTTTTAGTTTCACAAAGGACTTAGCCGACTAAAGGAGATTTTAGAAGAACTCAGTTTTGATCACTAAACATGATATTTGATTAGGGCAGGGAAAGAAAGTTGTTTTATCACAGTTAAAGATCCGGCGAATATCGAGAAGAATTGAAATATATGTACAAGTTTGCAGTGAAATAATCATGGACCTCTTTGAACCAACCACGAAATTGTTCAATTTATTTATTTGATTTAGTTCAATTTTTGAGAAACTCTTTTTGAAACCTCTGGGTGTCTTTTAATTAATGACTTGTAGTGGGTTTTCCTAGATCTTCCATTTGAGAAAAGAGAAAATTTGTTTAACTCAATTAAGAGCAATTTTACGCTTCCTAAAAATTGATCTTTCTTTACTGGAAATTCGATTGCTGCAACATCAAACATCCATACCACAAGTTGAGATTCTTCTTCTGTTGATGAAATTGTCTCCAGTCCCATTTTCCTTTCTATGGGAACTTTTCCACAATATTTATCCGACAAAGTTATTCTGAGAACCTTGCACAATTTGCTAGCAGCTGCAACAGACGTTCCATTCCTGGCAGCTTCTAAGGCAGACAGTAATTGCTGTTCTGAATATTGCAGCTTATTGACCATTTCTGTAAAATAATTACAATTCTATTAGTGTCGCTTTAATTTATAGTAAATAAATTGAGAGTATAATTAAAAATTGACACAATACACGTGTTACGAATATTTCTTGTCGTTAAATGAGACCTGTATAGCATGAGTGATTGTGTGCTGAGAATTTGTTTTTCTCTCTCTTTTACTTGACTGAAATATATCACTGTCTTTCCATTGGTTTATCTCTGACGTCACTAAACGTATTGTTAGTTAGTTTTAAAACTGCTGTCTAATGCGATTTTCTTACTATTTTTGACTTAGCAAAACTTGTGAGTGATGAATGCGAGGCCTGACTATAGGCAAAGAGGTTTTTTTTTACAACTTGTGTGTTAAGTAAGGTTAATTCTGGAATCTTTTGTGCTAAAATAAACGAAACCTGTTCATTTGTGATACCTAGAAGTGCGCTTTTTTTTTGTAACTTTATTTCATGATCCCACTCAACCATTGTGACGTTTTACTAGTGTTATCTTTAACAACACGATATAAATAAAATATTCTTTATCAAAATATTTTCAATGGTTTATTTTACTCAATAAATAATAGAAATAAATATTTTAGATAAACTCAACTTCTTTTTTAAATAAAAGTGTGTCTACACAGCGAAATAATGCCTCATGTTAATCATTTTTGCGTAAAGTTATATTTTCGAATATTCAAATTAGAATTTGAAAATATAATTTATATTATATATTTATATTTATATTAAAATTTATATTTAACAACCTTAAATCTTCCTTTTCTCATTATGATGATTAATTCTTACATATAAATTAATTAACGTACATAAAAACGAATAACAGATTGGCCGAAAAATTCGACAGCTGACACATAGATGGCATTACTAAAATTAAATTCATATAATTTAGTTAGTACCAACCTTCAAACTATACGTATTCAAATTTGAAAACATTCCGACAATTGGTTCGTGAGATATCGCATTGTGAGTGAAGCAACTTTTGTTATTGTAAAGAAATGGATAAAAAAGACTTTCGTGTGTAAATAAAGGATTGCTTTTTGGTGAAGAAAAATACTTTTCAAGCACCAGGGAAATCAACCATTGAGAAGTATGGTAGTTTGCTAAATTTAAACGAGGCGAAATGAGCGTGAAGACGATGCACGCAGTGGACGTCCGAAAGAGGCTGTTATCGACAAAAACATGAAAAAAAGTCCACAAAATAATTTTGAATGAGATTGATTGAGTGAAATTGATTGAGATAGCTGAGACTAAAGATATCAAAGGAACATGTTCAACATACCCTTCATGAATATTTGGACATGTGAAAGCTGTGTGCAAAAGTGGGTGCCGCGCGAGCTTAAAATCGATCAAAAGCAATAACGTGTTGATGATTCGGAGCAATGTTTAGCGATATTCAACTGCAATAAAAACGAATTTTTCAGACGATATGTCACAATGGATGAAACATGGCTCCATCACCACACTCCAGAGTCCAATCGACTGAGTCAGCTCAGTGGACTGCACGCGATGAACCGAATCCAAAACGTAGAAAGACGCAACAGTTGGCTGGCAAGGTTATGGCATCAGTATTCTGGGATGCATATGGTGTAATGTTCATATGTAGATTACCTCGAAAAGGGTCAGACCATCAACGGCGATTATTACATAGCATTGTTGGAGCGTTTGAAGGATTAAATCACGAAAAAATGGCCCCATTTGAAGAAGAAGAAAGTGCTGTTTCATCAAGACAATGCACCGTGTCACAAATCAATGACAACGATGGCAAAATTACATACATTAAGCTATGAATTGATTTCCCATCTACCGTATGCTCCAGATCCGGCCCCAAGTGACTTTTTTCTGTTTGCAGACCTCAAAAGAATGCTCGCTGGAAGAAAATTCAGTACTAATGAAGAGATAATCGACGAAACTGAGGCCTATTTTGAGGCTAAAGAGAAATCGTACTATAAAAATTGTATAGGAAAATTGTATGATCGCTATAATCATTGTGTCGCCCTCGAAGGAAACTATATTGAATAATACGATCGAATTTTAACAAAAAAATGTGTTTTACTATGTTAGCCTACGAAGTTTTCAGCCGAACTGTTTTGCTTTGGTAATAGTCTTCAAAAATGACTCGGAAATTTCTGTCTTTAACTTCCGGACTATAATACCGTGAATTTAGCCAATAAAAATTTCCAAGAGCCTCCACGGACTTCTTCGGTGAGTCTTCTTGTAATCTTCTTTTAGGCTACGCCTTCTGCCTGTTGACACGTTCGCCTAAAGTTGGCCCAAAGGTAAATCGCAAGGAGACTCACGAAAATAGTCCATGGAGACTCTTGGAAATTTCGCTGTGCTAACTCACGGTATTAGAGCACAGCAGCGCTTGCTATTAATCGAAATAACTCTTCGTATTTTTGCATGTGAGCTGTGCTCATTTTACGTGGGGTTACGTCGTGCGAATAGTGGAAGCATCCATGAATATATTCCAAGAGACAATGTTTGCTATTCAGGCATGACATGTGTTCACGCGCTAATGCCTAGATTTTTCTCTTCGTGTATGTGGAGTTTATTATGAGTGTTACGAACTGTCGAATTTTAAATATTTATTTTGTTATAATTTAATCAGCTGTTTATTTTTTATTTGTTGGGGAACCTTGCCTTCAACCCTAGGGCTCCTATCGGATTGTGATTTTGTAGGGTGGATTAATTATTTAGTTTCACTTAAGTACATGATATTATTATTTATTTCACTTTCCTTATATTTAGCCTATTTTACCACAACTTTTTGACGAGAACGAGAAAGAAGTGCGGGCCGAAAGATTTCTGTTTCACCTATCCCATTCGCATAAAGCTGGGTGGTATTTAACCCTTATACGCGGATCAAACAACTAATTGTAGGTCCTCGTAGTAGAGCGACCCTAATGAAGCTACCTCGGAACCAAGCGACCTTAAAAGAGTTACCGCCTTCACGATTTCCGCAAACGGGCAAGCACTCCGAACAATTCTGAAATTATTGCTATTTGAGAGCTATTAGGTTTTAGCTGACTTAAGTCCGCGATCTCTTCCTGAGTATTGTGTCGAGCACTTCGTTGCTGTCCACCTCGGAGGTGCGAAGTACTGCCTGGAGTAGGAAATTTTGATGATTATGTGTTTTTTGATTGGTCGACATTGAATCGAATGATCAATCAGAGAAATAAGGATTATATAGATATGAGTAAGGACGTTGAACCGACGTTACCAACATTGTTAATATTGCTGACTTATTATAGTATATTGCATAACAAATGGTAGGCAACAGCCTTTTCGTGACGAGTCTAAAATACTGCACGAGTCAAGAAAAGGGCCTACCACGAGTCATGCACGGTACTTTTTACAACAAGATCATGAAAATCTTGTAGCTTATGTCGGAGTTTTGGGGGGGTGGAGGGGTCCAGGGCGCATCCTTGGTGGGGGTGCAGGGGGCGAAGCCCCCGGACTTAAAAAAGAACCAATTTAAAGGAAAAGTATAGTAAAAAACAGACTTAACGCCCGTATTTTCTGGTCTGTATTTTCTAATTTGCTAATCCGTTTGTTTATTGTTTTTCAGAAAATGAATTTAACTAATCACCACAATAAATATTATATTCGATTTTAGTTTAAATTTTACATTAAGGTCGATAGAACCTTAAGAAAATAAATTTTTGCTTCCTTCTGAAATGAAGAAACAAACGTGATTGGCACATGAAGAATAGATACATAACACTGAGCCAAATATTTTGGAGCGCGACGACCAAATATTTCGGAGCGCGAGGTGTGACAAATGAATCGCGCACCGGGTGGCTGCTGATATTTGCGAGCGAAATGAGCCGCGCTCGAAGCGAACGATGAGAATGTGCCACGATTTTTTTTATAAGATGATTTAAAATTCAGACAAAACTTTAAAATATCCACTTAGTTAAATTTAAGAGAAAGCTTTACATGTTTGTCTTTCCTTTGAATTTAATTTCTTATTTTAAATCATAAAATAGAGCGAATAATAATCACGAAACATTTTAGAATATCTTAATTCAAAACGTAACAATGTTGTTATAATTTAATAAATTATGATACATATAACTTGAAAACAATTCGTGATGTAAAATATGTGAATAGAAAGAGTGTGTGCTTTTTTCAATTCAGTGCAATTAAGAATAAAATTTCTGTGTATCTTCTGAAAACAAAGTAAGTATTAGTAAAGCATAACTTTCAGCATATCAATAGATGTAAATGAATGTTTAAAATAATGTTTAAATGTTATATATAAATATATATGAGAAGATAAAATAAATTTGAACAATTATAATAATTAAACAGAATAATAATGTAAATAATAATATAAATAAATAATATGCAACATTAAAAAATATTACAACTATAATTATCAAGAAAATTTCCATTTATGAACCTACACTATGTTTTCTTGTTAAAATAAACATTAAGTATTTGATAACAATCACAGTCATAAATCTGAACCCATAGATATGTTTATACGTTTTCGTAAGATTTTGGGTTAAAAAATAGTCTTTTCTTAGACAGAAAAAATTTTAAAGTTTCAAAACTAAAAGAGAAATGTTAATTTTGGAAAAGGATTCAACCTCAACTTAAAACAAAACATATTATATATACATATTTATATATTGGTATTTATATATTATATTTTGTACCAATTGATGGAAAATATGGGCATTTGCATTAACGTTTTTCCTTCATGTTCTCATGTAACAGTAGTTGAAGCATTGGGTGTGGAAACGTTACATGTTGGCTAATTTCGTAGATCTGACCTTGTTTAGATTGTTTTCATAGATCTAACTTTTCTTTCTCGTCACGGAGGCACCACAATCACTAAATTTTTAAACTTTAAAAATACAATTTAATCCACTGTTTGAATTATCAATCATGCTCCTTAATAAGTGCAGTATTTAAGCAGTGGAACAAATTAAATTTTTAAATTGAAGAAACTTAAAGCTGTCGGGGTGAAAAAGAAAATTCAAATCCAAGAAAATAATCAAAACAAAGTCGTGTTTCCAAAATTTGCTAAAATGCAACATGTTTAACTCAACGTTTCAATTTTGAAAATCAGAATATTTGCAGTGCATATTTTTGCAAAATTTATTAGTTTTTGAGTAGAAATGGTGAAAACTATTATCCTACCTCAGCTCTCGTTTCTGATAAGCAGCTGTTATCGCCTGGATTTCTTCATTGTGTGAAGAAGAGTTATATATTTACATGTTGAATTGTAATATTACTCCTTCTAAATTAATATATTTCTTTTAGTTTCGAAGTGATTTAGATTCTTCAGTATAAAAATAGCCATTTATGTGCTTTTGGGTCAAGATCTCTCAAGAGCTGAAGTTATGAAGCATTTAGGGTAAGTCTGGAGCAGATGGCCGTAAGGAAGATATGATCAATTAAAAAAATTCTTAAAAACACTCGCTTAATGTCGTTAATTATCTCTCAGTTTTGTGGCTGGTGTGGCCATCTCTATCAGAAAATTAGGAGAGTTGGCCACATTCATTCAGGGTGTAAAGACAAAAAAGAAGAAAAAAAACAACACCAAAATGGGACGTCCCATGAAAGAGAAAATCCTTGAAAATTATATCTGACAGTAGCGACGATGAATAACAGCCAATTTTATATGATTCATAAGATAAAGAGAGTGAAGGGACACAATTAGATAACTGTATGGAATGTGGAGAGAGCTACATATTTCGAAACATGTCTAATTGAA
This sequence comes from Synergus coniferae, assembly GCA_032164275.1. NCBI lineage: Eukaryota > Metazoa > Arthropoda > Insecta > Hymenoptera > Cynipidae > Synergus > Synergus coniferae. Next base: position 1,908 of record JAUEJJ010016664.1, on the reverse strand, counting down.
GACTGACTTCAGTGTATCTCTTGCAAACTTAAAAAAGTGTACGGTGAAAAAGGAAAAAAAGTAAAACTAACTACTTGGCCATCTCTCCCGGACTTGTCGGGGGAGATAGCCAGTTGGTAACTTTTATATTTTATTATTTTTAACACTGATCTTATTAGAAATTATAAGATTTCTGTTTATTAACATATAGTCTAATGATCAATGATCAAATAAAACTAATAATTATAATCGAAATAAATATAGTTTCATTTAGACGGGTTCTTGAAAAAATTATGGCCTTCAACTTCGGACTTACCCTAGAGTTATGAACTCGATTTCAGAATTTCAAAAATCGTATAAATCGTATAATGTGTTTACTGGGTTCGAACAAAAATTTCCAAATGACGACCTCTATAATATATGAAATAATTTACATATGTGTCATGCTATGGAAAATGCAGTTCTTGAGCTATACGACCATTAATATCAGGCATTGTAAGTTGATAAGAACCTACCTATTTCTGATAATTTATTTAAATGACGTCACCATTTTTTTGCTGTAAAGTGATGCACAATACGCGTCATATATCCTTTCCACTCAAGAATTTTGATATACGGAGTGTGGGACTCTTCTAGCAGAAGCGGTCTTATTACAACCGTCTCCCTCGCCGATTTCATTCTCCTTGATATATATATATATATATATATATATATATATTGTAGTACTCAAAAAACTAAGCGATACATATTTTTTTTTTATCTGCGGAAAAACACTTGAAGAGGATGAAACAGCCCCTTAAAAATAGTCTCATGTGTGGATTGTATAATTTTGTGGGTAAAAACCAAATTGATTTCGATCAAAAATATTGGAAAACTTTCCTCGTGATAAAATATGGATAACGTAATTTTCTCAAAAAAAAAAAAACAAACAAATTAAGGGGGTAAACCACACCTATATATTTTTAAAGTTATGTTGAAACTTTTTTAATTTGCATGAAAAATTTAAAAAAATACATTTTGCACTTGAGATAAAAGTAACTTTGACGTGTTGCGTCAAAAAAATTAAAAAAGAAATTAATGGAGGTTACTACCACTAATGTAACTAACCAAGAAAATTAAATGAAAAAGTCCTGAAAAGAAAGAAGTTCAATCTTATATAGGCTGGTTGGAGAGTTATAAAAAAGAGAGACTCGAAATTTAAAAATAAAACTTCGAACCTCAAATTATTTTGCGGGATAGGAAATCACCTGTCCTAGTCCAATGATGATTTGCTCATATGAATGCAAGAGCAAAAGAAATTATCATAGGATAAAATTGCAAAAGAAATCACAGTTATATTCTGAAACCCCCGTCAGTACAATCAATAATTCCTAAAAGAAACTATTAAGAGCGTTGAAATTCGCTTCGCGATCAATCTCTAGAATTACTTGAAAATGCCACATATAGCTTTTAACCGGAAGGCACGAAGGCGATCGCCCTTCCCTGCACATTTTCCCGTGAGCCCGGTGCTAAGATTCCCATTCATTTTGAGATTCAAGTTTGAATCAGAAGTCCTTGGTTTTACTTTCCAAACCGACTATGAAAAACTATGAAAAAATAATCTTTTCCTTTACCAATTACTCGTGTAACAATTTTTCGTCTCCAGACCGTCTTGAGTCAAGACATGTTCAAGGCAAACCGAACCCAGCCAAAAAGAATGTTCATGTCTTGTAGTTGAGACTGAGCTAGACTTCTATGTCTTGAAGCCATAAAACCGGAAAGGTTTTATGGTTTTATGGCTAAAATGACCTGACGGCCCCTAAAATGATTTTCTTGAGAAATAAATTAAAATTTTCAGCGCTTTTTAATCAGTAGATAAAGACCTTATCAAGAAATTGGAAATGATAGATGCGTATCTAGCGTATGCGTACAACGTCAACATGTAAAAGC